>WHPX01001154.1:0-86912 GCA_011057435.1 Actinia equina | reverse complement strand
GTAATCTTTTATTATGAAGTCGACTTTCATGTAAAGAGTGTATGACACTTATGAAACTATCGTCCTCAAAATAAAGGTTTCATTCATTCATCATTCTATCTCTCTCTCTCTCTCTCTCTCTCTCTCTCTCTCTCTCTCTCTCTCTCGTCTTTTTAAGGGGAAAACTGAGAACCCCCTCAAAGCACAGGGAAACAAACAAGCAAATATACTCACATAAGAAGTCCTGATAAATTTTCCCCGTCGAACAATGATTTTTGATGTAAATGTTTGTCTTGAAATTGTTTCAAACGGAAATATGGACTTGTTACCATATTTAGCCTAAAGTGCCAGTCGGGTTGTTAGTCGGTCAGGTTTTTGACTGGCTGGTTTCCGACTGCGGATAGTGCTGAGAGCAATATCTATGAGCACCATACAGGAAATGTCCCAGAACAGGTCAAAGAAGGAAACAAATGAAAGCATTCAGACAATTTGGAAAGGAAATAGATCAGTCATATGTTTGGGATACTTAAGAAGTGCTGTTGCAAGACAGTTGTACGTACGTTTGGCTAACGCGAGCAAACTACTGCTGACAGATATCGAAGAGAAGAGAAGGAAAGAAAGGAAAAGGAAAAGAAAAAGAGACGAGACAAAAGGAGAGGAGAGGAGAGGAGAGGAAATCAAAGCAAGGCAAGGCAAGGGAAACGAAAGGAAGGAAAGAAACAAACTAAAAATGAAATTAGAAGTGAAGTGAGTGACTGTAAAAATAAGAAAAGTGAAAGGAAGTAAAGAAAAGAGAAAAGATAAGAAAATAGAATACAGGAAGTGAAAACAAGAAAGGGGAAGAAAATTTTAGAGAAGAGAAAAGAGAAGAACAGAAGAGAATGAAAAGAAAGCAAGGAAAACAAAAATGAAATTTATCAAAATTATTCGTTTTTGAATTAGAAAAGAGTCTATATTTTCCCCCTTCTTTTTTATGTTAGAAAATGTTTGAAAAGCTTTCCCACTTGTTTAAATATCGTACCATTGCTGTCATCCGTGGTAGGCAAATATACTTCTTTCTTTCCTTTTTAATTAAGCTAAGCCAAATAGAACCACACATATCCTTCATACTGATGGAACACCATTAATAAGTTACTTTGTAATTGTCTCGGAATTACTCAATCATTCTCAAATACTAAGAACAATTGCTCGGTAGAGCGTTTTTTTTTTTTTTCTTCCTTTCTTTTTTTCTGGCATGTTTTTTTTCATCGTACTAGAATGACAATTGAAAAAATATTTGCTTTGCAAAAATATTGTTTGATAAATGGACTAATAGAAATGATGACCATTACAGATCATTAGGACGCATGATTCGACCGTTTGGGATCCAGCTGCTATAGACCTGTGTTTCAATTTAAGCTGAAGCATATATCCTACAAGCTTAAGATAAAAAAGGTTAGTAATATGTGTGCTCTTTATGACCTTAATCTTAGGAAATTGTGTTTATTGAGTAGGACTTACAGCCGTTCTTATTCTCATTCGACGAAACAGGTGCTATTTTTGATACAAAGAAAAATAGAAGTTGTTTGGTGGAAAATAGTGTGGGGAAAGAAAGGTAAAACCAATGCAAACAGTCAGGCTGTTTTGATGGCGTTTTCACCGAAACTTGGTTCAGCATCGATGTCGCTTTGCTCGAAGATTGAGAAGAATTGAAAAGTCCCAGCCCAGGTGAGAGTACACTGCGCTAGAAAGTATTCTCATTTTCAATAAGTTTATTTAGTTCATCTAATTTCTTTTAGCTTTATTTATTTCATCTTTTTTCTTTCTGATTTTCTTTCTTTTTTTTTTTTCTTTTCTTTTTTTCTTTTCTTTTTTTTTCTTCTCTTTTTTTCTTTTTTTATGAGAATATATAGTCTTTAATCAATAATTAATAATAACAATAATCTCTAATCAATAATTAATAAATTTTAAATATTTATACATTTTTCAAGATTGTAAAAAACGAATAGAATTTGTCCATTATTTAAATATGAATATGTTAATATATAATACTTACAAAGAAGAAGGAATTATAAGATGAAAAACTGACTAATAAGGAAAATTGAAATATATATTAAATATATAACTATGTATCTTTATCTAAAAATCTACGTTAATAAGCTAAAAATCTAAATTTATAAAATGGCGCTTTCAGCAACCTGAATGTCTAAGTCTATGTTGTTTATATCATTATAAGTTCTTTCTATAGTCCTTGAGCCTCGTAGACATACAAGTGCAGATCTTAACAGAGAGAAACAAGTCTTGGCCCTAATCCATGCCATTGTTTTGTGGTACTCTTCACCTTTCTTTCGGGCTATCAGTTCAGCAAGCCTGCTGTGATATGTTTTGCATTCTTTACTCATACCTCCTGTTGTACAAAAGACAAGGGGAGTAAATGTTCCATGTTCGATTCGTTTACTCTTTCGGTGTATTTCCGCTTCTTGTCATTTTCATGTAGCTTGTAGATTTTGGGTAGATCTAGATCTTTGTACGTATCTGCATTTGGGTGACAAACCCTTACGTCAAAAAAGGCAGAACGTTGCTTCTCCCAGAAACCTCGTGCATGGATGTCAAGTCTTGCGTCTGCAGCTTTGTTTGCTCCTTTGCTTAGTTTCTCATCTGAGATTGATTGTAACAAGGGCCTCAATCTCTACGTCGTTGCATACTGTGCTAAGAAGCTCAGCCTCCAGATTGCGTAATTCGTTGTGACGTTGAATTACGAATCCACCACGTTTACATATCATTGCGTGATCGACCGAGAAATCTTCACCACATACACACTTTGATGGAATGTCTCTGAAAGACCAATTATAACGGAGACGTAAAGCGTCTCTAAATTCTCTCTTGTTCAAGTCGAATCCCATTTCCTTAAGAGGAATTACAGTTAACCAGGTTGATGCTCCTTTCTCTGCGGCTAAGTCCAAGGATCTGGCTGTAATCTTTGGTAGACTTTCCTTCAGGCTTTCAAACGCATCTTTGGATGCTTTTTCTTTCTCAGTGTAACATTTCTGCTTTGCTGTTTTCACTTCAATTTCATCTGGCAACTCGTGAGACTGGGAGATAATCTTCTCCACAAGTGGGGCACTTACTTTGACTGACGATGAGAATTCATACTTTGCGTCAATACACGGGTTAGTAATACCGATACCTCCATATCGTGTCGGTAGCGATAAAATCTTGCGATCATCTTCATCACAATCTTTTTGTGTCATGGCGGGTATAAACACGTCGGAGATGGCAGCTTCTAAAGGTTTCAGTAGGTCTGAGATATCTGGAAGTGTGCGAAGAAAGTACGTCCAGCGATGTTTTAAGCCAAACGTGTAGGCAGCGTAACAGGCCTGTGGCTGTGATAGAGCAAATTCTGCTAATTTGGTGATCTCGTTCACCCAGTTGTCAATCTTTTCCGTGACGTACTCGTTTAGAAACGATCTGGAACCAAGAACTGCACCAAGATGTTTGTGCCCCTCCACTGTTACATTAATGGGTGTATCCTTAAAAGTTTCTCTGACGATTTCTTCTTTTGGTGGCTTTACTATAACCCAGCACTTCTTTGCGTTGGGGAAGTACCCAAGATCTGGTCCGTACTGGTTAAGAGTGTCCCACCATTTTTTAAGATCCGCTGCTTTTCCTACACCACTAGCGTCATCAGCGAACCAGCATTGCTTGGCGTCAGAAAAAGCCTGCAATGTTGTAATAAGAGGCTGCATACTCAACGCGTACATACCCATAGCCAGTGGGTCACCTTGTGTTGTTCCCTCAGCTGACACGAGTTCTTTCCCGCCTGTGATGAATAATCTTGCTGACTGTCTGTACGAGTTGATGGCATAAACTGCAATAATAGGGCAAAGGATTCTGATGTTGTGCAAAGCAGCAGCTCTGTTTAGTGAGTTGAAAGCATTGATGCATCAATAAGAAGTACGGCATCTGTGTTATCTGCAGCAAAGATAGTATTCATTGCGTGAACTGCAGCTTCATTCCCTGATCTCTGGCCTGCACACAATTGGAGAGAGCCACTGGTCTCGATGACGTCATCCTTTGACACATTCATTACGCACTTTCCAATGATTCTTCTGATTACCTCTCCAACTCCAATGGGTCTTACGCTGCCTTCACCTTTGTCAAGCGGTATCAAACGACTTGCAACTAATGCCTCTATGGTGGTGGGATCTACATATGTTGTACAGAGGATCTTTGTCATTGTGGCTAGTGCTTCACAAAGCTTTGAGGAGGATTGCTTGAATGACTTACAGGCAAGAATTCTTCTGAAGCCATTAGCGTCAATACCTGAAGGGCCACCCGAGCCTTTAGTTCTCAGGGCTGCTTGTCTGATCATATCACCGTCTATCTCACTATAAATTGACTCGGGTATCTCATCATCAATTGGGCCGAATAGCAATGATCCCAATTTCGCTGGCTGTGGTTCAGGATGCTTCTCCTTGAGTTGAGTCATGACGTCATCTGTAAGTGGTAATATGCCTCCGTTTGTTGATTCATTTAAGAAGCGCAATGCTGAGTTAATTTGTCCTTCCATCACAAGTTTTGCAAAGACTTTTGATCGATCAGGTGGACATGTGGTCTTGGGTTTCTTCATGCGACTTTGAATTATCCTCCCCTCGCGAATTAATTGATTGAGCTCACCGACCTTCCAGAGTGCGAGACGTTTCGCCAGAATGCGTTGGTTTTCTTTAGCTTTAGACTTTTTATTTGGCTTTTGGAGACCCACAGCCAACAGAACAAAGGCAGCTTTTAAGGCAATATGCTGTTTGTCAGAGCACGCATTCCAATCATCTATGTGTAAAGTTATTTGATCGATAAAATCTCTACCAGTTCTCCCATAAGGAACTAAAAAGACATTTCTCCTCCAAGTTGTTATTTCGTTGTAAGCTTCTAGTATGGCCATGGTAGGAATATTAATTTCCACGCCTTCTAAATTTTTACCCCAGCAGATTGTAGTTGGTTTGTTAACGTTTGTATTAATGGAAGATTACCAGGCTTACTCACGCTTTCAGAAGAACAATCACTAATTGAAATAGATGTACATGTATTCTTATCGATCTTATCGATCCATTCAGCGTTATCTCTTGGGAGAAGATTAATGTTTGTAATATTCAAATTCGTTGATGGATTCGGTTGACTAGATACATAATTAATTTCGTTCTCGTATTCTATAGAATTTTCTTGTAAAATTGAGATATCAACTGCTGAAGAATTTAGTCTATTTGATGCAGCTTGCTTTTCCTTTGGGTTTTATTTTTGGATCCTTTAGGTCGACCTCGTTTTCTCGGTTCCACTTGCGTGATCGTTGACTTCTCATTGACAGGTTTTCTAGGTCTTCCTCGCTTACGCTCAGTTTGGCTGTCATTCGCAGAAATAAGGTCATCTTGGTTATTTATCATCTTTCCAGCTTCTCCAAAATAAAGTATTACGGCTTGGATAGTTTAGTTTAGATTCATTATGTTTTAATTGAAGAAATATGGCTCCTTTGTAGGAGCTCCAACGGGACGTCCTTCCTGCACTCGAAGGCATAAGAGAAGAATTTTCTTTTTTTATTATTTTTTATTATATCTACATTTTTCCTTTTTAAAATTTTTAACTAATTCCTTTTCAGACCTTTCATCAACCATTTCTCCCTAAAATCTATCACCTTTCAAATATATCTACCAAAAAATCTAATTTTGGTTTAATCCACTGAATTCTCATTTTATATGATTTTACGTTTCAATCAAACTTATTATTTTGATAATCGTTATCAATTTTTTTTTTTAAAAGTCAGAATTTCAAAGAGGTAAATAGGTTGAATAAATTCAATATAAATTTAAGTCTACCTGCAAAATGGCCGTCACCTGCGGAAGTTATCTTGAATTCATTGACATGAGTCTTCGTTTACATAGGTAAATATATTGAAGGTAGATTTATTTGCCAACAGATCAAAAACCTAAAGCCACTTTCACGCGACATCACGTCCATCAACCCACGCCGAACTCATCAATACTAAATGAAGGCCAACGTGCATGTGAAAAAAAAACAAAGCATAGATGTGAAACTGAGTTCTGGCTCATTGTAAATTGTTGTCCATATTTATCGGACGTCTTGCCGAACAGCGGTAAGTTCTGATTCCTCTTAGCTTTACTATGCTTCATATACAATACAATACAATACAATTTTATTTTTGGCACCTTATACTAATAGTACATGAGTGTTTGATTCCAAATATATTATAGGTATATATATATACTATGTATTAGGTAATTTGTTTATTTCGTTTTCACGTATCAGCATACATTGATGAATGTATGCTGATATGGCTCTTTGTAGAGACGCTGATTTTGAATTGTTTAAGAACATAAAACGACTGTCAGCGCTCATATTGTTGAAATTAATGCTGGTGTTTTTTTCTATGAACTCTCTTAAGTCGTTTCTATGAGAGTCATATAGTGGACACCAAACTAGAAAGTGTTTTTTCGTTTTCTACTCCCGACTTACACACTGGGCAAATCCTTTCATCGTAAATGAGATAAGGCCTCTTACCCGCCCCGTTTCTACTTCAAGCTTATGGTTGCTAATTCTTAATTTTGTAAGCGCCACTCTGTGCTTAATATTGGTGACTTGACTTAAATATTCTTCAAAGTGATAATCCGTTTTGAACTGACGAAAGACTCTGAGTTTATTTTTTTTCATCATTGTGGAGATTACTCCATAAAATTTGCCTCTCAATGTCATATATTCTTTGGGTTATTATTTTTTCATATTCATACCATCTTGGAGAAAGTTCATTTTGTTTCATCCAAATTATCCCCAATCCGAGTTGTTCTAAAGTAGTTTTAATTTTTATGCTCCAAAAGGCTTTTTTAGTTTCATTTTTAATATCTTGGTAGACTTCGGCTGAAAGTTTTTTTGGGTGTAGTTCCGACTTTATAATTTTATGCCAGAATTTAAAGCTTCTACTGCATGCTTTGCATTTTAGCGGAAGCCTTCCTAACTCAGCTCTGCATGCAAGGTTACTAGCATTCTTTGTCACCTTGAGGAGCATTTTGCAAAATTTCAAATGAACAAGTTCCATGGGCTCTTGGTCTTTGGTGCTTAATGTTTCGAAACCTTATATCTCACTTGCGTATAGAAGTATTGGTGTAACAAGCGAGTCAAACAGTTTTATAGTTAATTTGATATTGGATGTGAAAAATTCACCCATTTGTTTTTTCATCTGAAATAGTGCCTTTAATGCAGCTTTTTTAATTCTTGTTTTGCAAACGTAAAGTTTCCAAAGGTTGTAAAATTTAATCCTAAATATTTAAAAGATTTAACGTTTTCTAGTTTAAGTTTGTTCAAATAGAATTGGAAGTTATTCATTGTCTTCCCTGTATTATTGAAAACCATCACTTTTGTCTTTGTTATATTAACTGTTAAGCCTGATTGTTCACAAAATGCCTCTAGCTTGTCGAGATATTTCTGAAGCCCTTAGCAGATTTAGAGAACAGAACCAGGTCATCTGCATATAAAAGAGTACTAATCGGTTTGCCATTCAACATTACATCATTGTTGTTACACGAATTTAATGAGTCAGGCCAAGGGCACTAGGACACCGAATGTGTTGGATTTCTATAGGTTTTTTTATTCCTTTCGTTTATTTGAATTAAATTAACGTTATACTTGTTTGACTTATCTTGTGTCCGTGTTCCTTCGTTCGCTGTTGTAATCTAGACGTTTTCATTCCAAAGGTCAAACGGTTTGAATAGCCTATGAGCGTTACTTCTTTAACGGCCGTTCCGTACTTGACTCTGTTTGTACTATACCAACAGTAACGCGACCGCGCGATACTCCTTACGTCAGTAATATTCAACCGTCCAGAGTTAATATGGTTAATCAAATTCACCTTAAGTTCCATATAGAGCCCTAGGCTATTCAAACCGTAAGAGTCGATGAAACATTTGTTCTCAATCAATTAAAATCTCTATATGACAATGATCGGATAGATCTGGCATTAGTGGATTAACCTTCAAAAATCGAGCTTTTTCAAGTAGATTTGTACTCCCGATTACGATTGTGGCTTATATATATATACCTGTTTACCACATGCTCAAAAATCGCTTGCAGACCTTCTTTTCTGGGACTTCAGTGTAATGGATCGTGCATGCTTGTCGTATTTTTTTAGGCGTAAAAATTAGCAGTTTGATATATTTTAGGGTGTTCAAACTAGATAAAAATAATATGAAATAAAAGAACCTGTGAAAACATCAAGGCGGGGTATATAGGGGGTGAGGGGAGAGAGTTTGTAGACAACAATAAAACAGTGTTTGTTGCATAATTTGCTGTCGTTCGATAAAGCAATGCTGTATCTAACTACAAATCAGATGAAGATTAAGTGTGGCTTATAATAGATGATTAGTACGCTTCCCGTCGCTAATCGAAATATTAATATCCTTCGATCCGCAAAAAAATAAATTGCTCAGTAAATTCGAATTCGCAAATAAGTAGACAGTTGCCTTATATTTTTGTCTTGCTGACAACGACTAACAGAAAACATTTGAGAAGCTCCAGCCGAGGTTTAGTTCCGTGCTACGAACTCTATAACGAGCAAAAACCGAAATCTGGATCAAAATATAGATAAATCTGCATCTTAAAAAAAAAAAAAAAAAAAAAAAAAAATTCCATACAGTGCAATGCATTTGCAGGATCCACCACTTGGTTTAAATCTTATTCTGAATCCAGAGAATCTGCTCTGAATGAGTAATCCAGACCATGTCCGGATCAAATCAGCCGCGGATTCTTCTATTCACTGCCCTTTAAATTAGTGTCAAATTTCGTAATTTTAAGATCGAAAAATACTTCCATAATTCGGCCTATTAAACATTATACCTGTTAATGGGAGTTAAATCAATGCGCGAATAGCATGGTATTTCGAATGTCAATGAAATAATGTCTCCCTATTGATGATTTTTTTTTTAGATGGAGGGAGGGAGGGAGGGAGGGAGGGAAATAACTTTGCTTTATTCTTGGTTTTTCTCTCAATTAATATATAACATGAAATGTTTTGTCCTCACAGAAGAAAACTTACTACATTAGTAGTCTTAAAATTCGATTATTCATAAGAAATAACATTTTAAAAAAGACAATCACAAATAATTATGATGATCAAGATTTGGAAATAAAAACGGACTTCTTGTTGTTTTTGTTCTACGACTTCTAATTTAAAAACGATAAACTTGTATATATAGAGAGAGACGAGACCAACATCGACTTCTGATAATTGAATTATATATACTAATATATACGACCAATGAATATCGGTTTCAAATTCGTATATGACGAGCGTAGGAGCATACGTCCGCCAATTAGTATAGGAAATCGCACGATCTCGAGTACAATTTAGAAATTAATAGACACGAGTAATGTTTTGAAAGTTCTTTAATTGCACTCGCCTAAAGGCTCGTGCAATTTTAAGAACTTTCAAAACATTACGAGTGTCTATTAATTCCAAATTGTACGAGAAGATCGTGTGATTTTTTGTTTATAGTTCACTCAACAAAATTTCAGTAAAAAATTCGATGCGACGCCGTTCATCTTTGTCTATTTGGTGGCCGATTTTCAGTCCATCGTGCAACTGAAATGCATAAAAAAGATTAGTTCTTACGGCTTTAAAATTTTATTTATGTTTTTTAAGTACAAAATGATAGAAAATAATTGTTTTGACATTGTTTTGGCCTTGTTGCCATAGCGACTTAATTCGGTACTCCTACGGAGTACAATTAACGCTATAATTGTACTCCTCTCGACCAATCAGAGTCGAGTAATTTTGTTGAGTGTACTATAATATACGAAATTATTATATATACATACCACCATCAATGAAAATCTCTCTGGGAGACAAATGTGGTGCAATTATTTTTAGATTGAAGAAATGTCTTTTGGGGATGCCAGAGAGAATATTAATCAATTTGCAGGTTCTTTATATATTGAATAAACTAAGGTGCAAACAGGGACAAGATAAGGCAAATTGATGGTTTCCACGGCGGCCAAGGAAAGCAAACAATAAAAAAAAAGAAAAAAGAAAAGAAAAGAAAATAAAGAAGAAAAAAAGAAAAAAATGAAAAATGAAAAAATGAAGAAAAAAAAAGAGGAAAAGAAAAAGAAAAGAGTCAGGCCATTTATCATATGGCCCGTACGGCCCTGCTCGCGCGCTCTAATAAAACCATTGGAAAAAGTCACGTGATGGGGGCAGGACGGGTTGACGTAAGCGGGCCGCCGGAAAAATCCGCCCTGCCCTGCTCGAATCCGCGCGCTTTCTTTTTTTAAATTATTTTTCTTTTCGTGAGGGTCATATGATAAAATGCTTATTGACTGAGTGGGAGGGCCGTACGGGAAAATATTTGGCTCTCGGTCATTTGTACGGACATCGCTGCGCTCGGTCCGTAGGACATGACCTCGAGCCAAATATTTTTTTCCGTACGGCCCTCCCACTCAGTCAATAAATACATAGTACCGTTCTCATATAAATATTTAAATTACTGAATTATTAAATTTGTTTCAAGAAATTCCGCCTTGACAATTTCATCTCATATCTTATTCATAATCCACAAGATCAGATACTATATAAGTAATGTTTTTTTAAAATAAACGAATGGTTTTATAGACAATATTTCTTGTTTGTGGGCGATCTCGAGAAACAACAGCTATGAACATTTTTTTTAAACTTCCAGACTTGTATCAGAATATAGATATATATATATATAAATATTCATAATATACATCTTTGAGATCTTTTTACAAAAGAACTGTCTGATTACAATAAAAGAATTCATGCATGTGACGGCCATCATAAATGGGCCTCCATAACTGCGTTTTTTCCCATTAACATGCGAAGTCTGTGTTTGAGAGCTGCAGTCTGATATTTGTTTTTTCGCTGCTGTCAATCAAAAAAAAAATGAAAGGTACCGACTTATTAGATTTGATTGATAGCAGCGAAAAACCAAATTTCAGCATGCAGATCCCAGACACAGAGTTCGGTATGTTTATGAATGATTGAAGAAATGAAAGTTCAATGATCGACGTCATCAAGCATCAAGTCACATCGTATGTCATATGCTTCGAATTCGTTGTGGTTTACTTTTCCGTGGACGATTGTCCCAAACAAATTCTACAGTGAATGCACTGAATTGCTTTGCTTGATGTAGCAACGTTGACTACAGACCTAAGGTACTGACACGTAAGAATATATAGTCCTTATTTTCTTACATATATATATATTATATACGACAATTTTTATTAAAAACTTTGAGGATCTTAATAGGGCCTGTATATATATACATGTATACAATACCGAACTTAAATTAGTAACTATATGATAAAACGAATAAAACAAGTTTTTTCCGTGTTTTTCCGTGCTCCGTTCAGAAATAAAGCCACTTCCTGCGTGTTTAATTACTGAACGAAGCACGGAAAAAGCTGTTTTATTTTATAAATATACACATATACGTTGTGTACATACATGCATATATCGCGTGTATCAACTTCTAATAGAACCAGATTAATAACTATGGCACATATATCCACCAAGTCTTTAAAAACTTTGAAGATCTTACTTTTAGATCATATATACATTTATATGTATGCATATATATATGGGGTAACAACTTTTAATCAGAACCAAATAAGATACTGGGTATATGCAAGTCAGGCGACATTAGAGGGTCACAGGCTTGTTTGCATATTGCTATTAAGTTTTACCTCAGCAAATAAGGAGTTTACTTTACTTTTTTTCTTTTTTTTTTTTTTCTTTCTTTTTTTTATTATTTTTATTATTTTTATTTTTTACTTTTTTAATCGGGTATATTTTCAGTTTGAAAACAAACAGTATGAATAAGCACGAATAGATCTGATCAGCTGCAAACATGTTATTAGTTCAACTCGGCAAATTTTTTTACAACGAAAAACTGTGTTAATATTTTTTATCGGCGATGCATGTATGTGCTTCACTGAAATGGTCAAAAGTTTTGAGATAAAATCTTTATTCTGCTAGCGTGAAATTTTGAAAACTTGCTTTTATGAGAAAAATAAGTTTACCGTTTTACTTTTCCTCGTCGAAATTATAAAACTCGAGGTTTCTTAAATATTACACAAAACTAGCATATATTTCAATTTATTTCCACACTATGGACAGTCTTCACGAAAAATCAGTTTTTCTGAATAACTAAAGTACACGGGTAGCTCGGTGTCGTATGTGAGTAGAGTTGTTTGTTAGTTCTCCCCTCTGCTTCGATGCTTTTTTTCCGAGACGGTTTCCTTCTGGGGTACTCCGGCAGGATTTCGGTAGGGGTGTTCCGCTGGGATTCTAAAAGGGGTCCCTGTTTATGACAAAAAAAAAATCAAAATTGTAGACCCTGTTTAAGATATAATTTATTGCACCGAGTTCCTGTTTCAATTATCATGTCAGCTCGCGTATTGTTTTTTTGACGACCATAACTGAACCAGTTTCGGTCAATGCAAAAGTAGAAACTCAGGAAGAACTTGGAATTTGAGTGAAATTGCATACCCTGTTTATGACAAGAAGCTCGAAAAACCATACCCTGTTCAGCGGATCATCCCCGTATATTCCATATATGGGAGTACCCCCCCCCCCCCCCCCCGGGATTCGAACTTACGAGATATCCTCGATAGGGTTAACATATTTTTACGTTTTTCGCACTACAATGCGGATAAATGGTTGTTTATTTGTATCGATAAGACAAAATTGATAACCTTTACTCTTACAATACAAATATTTCGGCAAAATATCACGCTAGCGTTATAATATAAAGAGCATTTAAAGACAGTTTGGTCGTTCCATCTGTAAGTGTCTGCAGTTACCATTTTGCACTAATTACTTGTATCCAGTATTGGGAATAAATTTATTGTTCATTCTTTTGCCTTAGATGGTATTAGACCAAGGGTTGTTTCTATGATAACCAACTGCCACGTTCAGTTTTCCTCTAAATTTTTATTTATTTATTCAATCTTTCTTTATCCACTTTTGCCTACTGCAAACTGGTTCAAGACGTCGTGTTTGAGTAAACTGATATCCCTAATTGCAAATGAAAATACAAAATGGTTTTCGATTCATCTAGAGTGCTTAGCAACCCTGGCAAGATCCCAAACGATGACGCTGATTTGAGGAATTCGTTCGGGGAAAAAAATTAAGAAATATATTGATATTTTTTTCTCGTAATTTGAATGACGCTCTTGAAATGTATACAGAGGAACCTCTCTTTGCAGACGCCTCTGTTTTAGTCGCACCTCTATATTACGGGCACCTCTATATCACAGACACCTCTATATTACGGACACCTCAATAGTACGGACACCTCTATATTACGGACACCTCCATATCACAGAAACCTTTATATTACGGACACCTCTATATTACAGACACCTCTATATCACAGACACCTCTATATTACAGACACCTCTATATTACAGACACCTCTATAGTACGGGCACCTCTATATTACAGACACCTATATATTACAGACACTTCTATCTTACGAACACCTCTATCTTACGAACACCTCTATATTACGAACACCTTTATATTATGGACACCTCTATATTTCGGACACCTCTATATTAAGGACACCTCTATCTTACGAAAACCTCTATATTACGGACACCTCTTTATTACAGGCACCTCTATATTACGGACACCTCTATATTACGAACACCTCTATATTACGGACACCTCTATATTATGGACACCTCTATATTAAGGACACCTCTATATTAAGGACACCTCTATCTTACGAAAACCTCTATATTGAGGACACGCCTCACTATGAGTGTATACCCCTATTTGAAAAAAAAAAAAAACATTGTCGGTCGAAGATCTGAAAACTGAGACCGAGTGTAATTGTATGGACTAAAACATGAAGATACATTTAATCATTCAAGTCGTTATCGCAGGTGATCACTCGAAGTAGGCATATCTATATATAACTTGTTGCAAACTACAAATCTTAAATTTGTAACGGGCTGGCAACCTACATAAGCACGTTAATCTACATTTCATTTCGGTCTCAAATTTCCGATCTTCGACCGACACCGTTTATTTTTTTATTTATTTTATTTTTATCTTTTGACATAGGGTGTTTAAGCTTTTTTTCTGAAATAGCGATTACGTTGCATTTAAGTATAGTGTTGATCTTGTCATGTTTTGTATGTGGATCGAATGCCTTTTCAACTTTACCGAGATGGCAAATATGGTTGTGTATTGTGGAACGACCTCTTCTAGATTGTTCAGTAAGCTATTTTATTTTGATTATAATCACAAAACTGCTAGATGTGGATAAATCTTGTTTATCAAAATTGGAAACCGCCTAATCATAATCATATCGAAATCGGGAAAAAAAAAAAGTTTGTAAATAAAGGGTCAAGTTCGTTGCAATCAGAATTCACAAGACAAAATATACAATTTAAAAAAATTAACAATCAATTTTATACTTTTAGATTGAACCTTAATGTATCATTTAAAGACAATTCCTAAGTATTTAGTTAATAACAAAGTAGGACATTCACTTTGGGGTGTGTAACAGTATAGCGTTTTTATTTACTTAAGTCTTAAATCAATGGTGCGGGCTAGATTTTTGTCAGTTAGGTCCAGTAACCTTGCAACTGGCTTACAAAGTGCATATTAGAGAAGATTTGTTTTGTATTATGATGTAACATATTCTCTATAAACCGTTTTAGGTGATGTCGAAGATATTTTTTGGTAAGCAACACCGTGGAAACTCTTTCTGTCAGTATAAGAAAAGGTGAACTGAAACTTTCAATTGGTAGTAAAAAAATATCAAGGTAAGCCCCAAAATGATTTCAGCATTTTGTTTTTGAGACAATGAGTCCCATTTAATGCCATATTATGATTTTTTGGTATGGCACGTACTCTTAACTATTCGTTCGTTTATGAGTTTACATTAGGGTTTTATAACCTTTCTCTTTTTTTCGACGATTCTAATGAAGCTTGTCTCAGTTAAACCTGAAGGTGTACTTTAGATAAAAAATATGCTTTCTTTTTTTGATTTCATACCTATGTGAAAACAAACAAAAATAAGTCTCGAATTTTTAGCGAAAACATTTCGATTAGGGATAAGGCCGTGGTAGCCTGTTAGTTCGGCTGCACGCAGGCTAGGCTGTGGAGATCGCTAAGATAAGTCATCGGGAATACAATCTCTAAGTCATTCTGACTTGCACTGAGAGGATTTAATGGATTTGAAGTTTGAGGGGGAAAACCTTTAAAGTTGTCTCTTAATTCGTATTTGTTATATTTTTTCATAAACAAATAGAGGTAGAAATGAACTTTTTTTGGCACGTATTTAAGCAATAGAAAACTTTTTCCGTGTTTACATAGCCTGATAGCAACACGATGGGAGGTTGGGAGAATTCGAGACAGTTATGCAAACCCGAGACGTAGTCGAGGGTTTGCATAACTGTCGAGAATTCTCCCAATCCTCCGAGTGTTGCTATCAGGCTATGTAAACACAGAGAAAAAAGTTTTCTATTGCTTTTATAAAATAAATAATAAGGAAAAACATTACCACTTGCAAGAAAATAAATCTTTATTTGAATTTGATTCTTATATCAAAATACAAATTCTCCATACATCACGAACTTCGATCGTTAGCCTATCGAATTTCGTGTAATAAACGCCAAGGAGGCAAATGTGAAGCGAGAAAGAATCGGTAGCTATTTTAAACATTTATCATTCTAAAACTTTAAAACAAATACAAAGAAATGTCCAAAGATTGAATAGAAATCTTAATAAAAGATTTCAGAATTAATTATCTTTACAAAAGTGATCAAAAGTGGATAACAAGTGTCACTGTGACTGGAATTCTCGGTTGAAAGAAACGTGGTTTTGCTCAATTTGACAGCGGGAAAACATGACAGCGAAGTTGATTGTTTCGTCTTGCCTCGAGAAGATATTTTGTGGAGCTGAAGAGCTATCGCTGGAAAAAGTTTGAAGCTGCTGACTGTTTCCTTGAAACACTTGTATTCTTTATCGGGCGGTGCATTTAAATCATGAGAAGGACGAAGGACGTGTGTTGTAGCTCCTGAGGGAATTCTCTTTGCGGTGACCAACGAGAGATTGTCATGATATTACGATCAGAAAGACCTGCATGAGACCATAGGGTTATGCCTGTGGCCCTGACACAAGTCAAAATTTGGAACTTCGTCTTCAAAATACATTTTTGGGGTCGTTTTTTTTCCTCGAAAGAAACTGTAAATTTTTAATTTTTGAACTTGTACCGGGAAAACACGAAAGTTGTGACGTCACAACTGTGTTTACATATCCTCATGCAAACATGGCTATCAACCAATCACAGCGTGCGTACTATTTAATTTATTTTATAAATGCAAATATTATAAATAAAAACATCCAATTTTGAAATATGACCCGTTCCCTGAAAAAACCTCTGTAGGAATTAGAAATTAAATTAGCCAGTATGTTGATAGGTTTTGCGCAAGGGAGTAAAACTGGAGTAGGCAATTGAAAAAAAAAAAAAATCTCGAATCAAAGGACAGTCCTCACAAATCTATCCAAGTGTGATCCTACTCTGCGAGCAGAGTCTCCTTTTAACTCCTCTACGGACGAGAGGAGTTAAAAGGAGACTCTGCTCGCAGGGTAGTGTGATCCGAATGCGCCATAAAACAAACTCCGGTAGTCAGTCCCATCAGTTAACTTCATCAGTTGTGTTTCTTTATACTGCACTACTCGTGTTTTTTCGTCGGTAAAATATTCGCAAATTCATTGCCGCTTTCAATTATGTACTTGAGTAACAGAGTACACTTGCTCTAAAACAAAGCATATACTGGTTTTCGCAGCGACCATCTTGGATTTTTTCGAGTAAATGTCGCAACTGTATCAAGAACCCCTTTTATTGCTTTGTCGACCAACATGGCCAACATCTTTTCTGGTATTCCTTTCTCTTGGGAACGAGTTCTAGTTTGCAAATCACCTTTAGGAAAGTTACGTTTTTTATTGCCCAAAGCTCTGTTGTTGAATCAAACCAAGATGGGGTTGATAAAATCCAGTAAAACCGGTTAAGCGACTAAAATACCAGAAAGCCAGGCAAATTGTGTTAATCCACAAGACAAAACTATCAGCCACAATCAGCCACAGCCATAACCTCTAATGCATGCTCTGATTATCTATGTGACATAGAACTGAATTGGTTCTTGGTAACCTGCCAATAGCTTAATTGGAAGAAGCATAAAACGTGCTTATTGTTTACAGTTATAAATACTGAACCAAATCAACCTCGTGGTGCGATAATCCGCTACCAAATCTTTGCCCAATGCACTAGGATATGATTATTTGTTTCATTTAGAGAAATACCATATTTGTTCTGATAAATTTATTTAGTTTAGAATAATGTTTGGTGTACCGCAGAACGTCGACCAACGCTCTACTAATTGGTTGTTTATGAATAATATTTGAAGAGAGTCCATCGAGTATATTTTCAAGGCCTGATGTACATAGCCGTGTTATCAAAGGCATCTACAAGGACCATGTGGTCATTCATATCTATTTTGACCCAAAGAAATTTAATCGCAAGATAGATAATAGTGACAACACCATATTTTTTTATAGTTGTCTGCCAGACTTCGCCCTATTAGTCTCCGACTGGGACGTCATGCAAAATAAGGTCTATTTAGGCAGTACATACATGAATAAGATGTTCAGTCGCCTATGTGTTCAGTAATTCGTCCACAATTCTTTCAAACAAGGTCTACTGAGACAACTCAAGGTTTGTGCCTAAAACGAATAGTTTAATATTTCGCCCGCGGTCGTTCCATGTGTTCATTTTGGCATTTCGGGCATCAATGAACTTTGGGGATGTAAAGCAACATTTGTATTTAGTCTCAAAAAAGCATCAATTTTAACAGTCCATGAAACAATCTCTGGACTGATATGCGTAAGAGAATGGCTTATCCCTGGTACAAACTCTGGGCAGATCTAAGCAAGGACACGACTAACGCATGCACAGATCGAATATTCTTTGGGATTTAGCTTGATGGGTTTTGCTGAATACTGGGGAACCCGGAGAAAAGCCATGTAATTATTGCTCATTATACAGTGTGACTGTATTTCTATGGTTGTGTACGTACGTTTGCATGTTTGTCCTTTTGTCAGTATACGAACGTACATGTGTAAAATAGTAATAAACGACAAAGAAGAAAAAGACAAAAACAATGTTTTTGCCGGTTCTCTCATAGGTTCTCTGTTCTGTAGTTCGAATTCTCAACGAATTACTTTCATGGTCATGTATCTTTAGGTCGTCAATTAAGAAAAAAGTTATAGCTGTAAAATACTCCCCACCACTACTGCACCACGGTTTATATTTTGTGTTTCCTGATTTAAGATTGGTAACATTCCGATATACGTCCAGTCCCAGTGATGAACCTTGAAGAACACCCCTAGCCTTTTGTTGTTGTTGTTATTGTTGTTTTTATTATTCTTTTTTCCATTACCACTATTACGTAAATCCAAGTCTTCTTTGTTTTATTGCTGTCAGAATAAACATAGGACAATTATAGTTTAAATTTTACCTTAGCTAGCACTGATATCCCTATCGTATTTTTAAAATATCGTATTTTTAAAATATCGTATTTTAAATATTTGAGAACATTACTACTAACTATATATGTCTATTGAAAAATTGAAGAATCGGAAAATAGGAAATAACGATACGCTTACACCATGCTATATATCAACGACAATCGGTATAAAAAGTGAGCTTTGAAGTGATAATAAAGTTGTACGTACGACTGAAGGAAACCAATAAGACCTGTAAACTATAGTTCGAATATATCAAAGACAGTGATGGCTAATTCAACACGTTTAAGGCTGCCTGGATTTATGGGATTAAGAGCCAGATGCCTACATTCAGTCCTTGATAAATGGTTTTAACTTTGCGGTTTCTCTGGAGACAAAAAAAGTTTTCATTAGAAAATAAAAAAAGAACTAACGGTAAAGGTTTGGAAAGACTAAGAATGAAGCAGATGTTTATTGAAAAATATTAAATTGAAATATATATTAAAAAAATGAAAACAGTGCAATAATTAACATAGAAAGAAAGAGGAAGGAAGGAAGAAAGAAAGAAAGAAAAGAATGAATGAAGAGAAATAGAAAGAAAGAAAGAAAAGAATTAACATAAAAAGAAAGAAAGAAAAGGGAAGGAAAGGAAGAGAAAAAAGAAGAATGAATGAAAGAAAGATAAAAAAGGAAAGGGAAAAAAAAAAGAAGAAAAATGTTTCGAGGGTGCGGATGAAAGTGAAAAAGGTTAAGGGAAAAAGAGAAAAAAAAAAAAGAAATAGGAAAGAAAAAAGAAAAAAAAGACAAAAAAGAAAAAAGAAAGGAAAGTAAGAAGGGAAAAAAGAAAGACAAAGAAAAGAAAGACGACAAAAGATAAAGAAAAATTGAAAAGTAAGAAAATAAAATTAAAAAAAAAAGAAAAAGAAGAAAGAAAGAAAGAGAAAAGAAAAAAGAAAGAAAGAAAAGAAAGAAAGAAAGAAAGAAGAAAGAAAAAGAAAGAAAAAAAAAACAAGAAGAAAAAAGAAAAAAAAGAAAGAAAGAAAGAAAGAAAGAAAGAAAGAAAGAAAGAACAGAGAAAGAAGAAAGAAGAGAAAGAAAGGAAAGAAAGGAAAGAAGGAAAGAGGAAAGAAGGAAAGAAGGAAAGAAAGGAAAGAAGGAAAGAAGGAAAGAAGGAAAGAAGGAAAGAAGGAAAGAAGGAAAGAAAAGAGAAAAGCTAAGAGTTTAATTAAAAAGAAATAATGAAGGAAAAGAGACACTAGCAACTTAAATGAAATTTCAAAAGGAAAGGGAAGAAATTAACAAAGAAAGAAAGACAATGAGAATAAGAATTGCAGGAAATAACGGAAAAAGGACAAAATGAAACGAAAAAGTAGAAAAGAAATAAAAAAGATAAAATCCATTAGAAAATAAGAAATCTCTTGATTCAACATAGTCTGCCATAACAATATGTTTACAGTCTGCATTTATATCTCGCAAATTAGCATAAAAGGTTCAAATGCGCTTGACATTAAAATGAATAATAAAAAAAGGAAAAATTTGAAGTTTAGAAATATTAAAGAGTAATAACTAAATGATGTTTCAGTGTCTCACATGTATATCTCCTGGAGTAAGTGAGGTTTAGTTTAGTAATAAGTATTAAGTGAGTTATAGTTTCGATTTTAGTTTCGAATGATCGGAAGTCAAAGATTTGCAACTTTTCAAATCAAGCGGGAAATTGAATGTCAAACATGAAGAGCCCAGTACCTATTTTAATGCTAAAAAAGAAAGAAACTGAAAAAATAAAAAGGTATTCCACAGAATTGCCACCTATCACAAGTTTATTTTTAAAGGTTTGATTGTCGCATATAAGATAATCAAGTAGTACCTCTTTCAAATATTGAAAACTAAAGGTATTCCACAGAATTGCCACCTATCACAAGTTTATTTTTAAAGGTTTGACAGTCGCATATAAGATAATCAAGTATTACCTCTTTGAAATATTGAAAACTAAAGGTATTCCACAGAATTGCCACCTATCACAAGTTTATTTCTAAAGGTTTGACAGTCGCATATAAGATAATCAAGTAGTACCTCTTTCAAATATTGAAAAATAAATAAATGGAAAAGTAACTCACAGCACTGTCACATACCGCCTTTATTTTCCATTCATATTGACATCGCAGATAACATGTATTTAATGCCTATTTTGAAGGTTCAAAAATGAATAAAGTGAAAAAGTTGCTCACTGAATTGCCACACATCAAGACTGAGCTTACACATTATTTGATTTTAAGCATATAGGATAAATAGTAACTAGATTAATCTTGAGATATTGAACCGTTAGGCAATGTCAATATTTTAAGTGCTTACATATTTGAGCTATGTAATTATAAAGCGGTAAGTTTTTGACAGTGAAAATACTTAGTGTCTGACTTTTTCTTGTGAAGCTTTTTTTATGAAGGTAATAGAATATACTCTATTTAAGATGTCATTTGGATGCCATTATCGAATTTATTTTTGAGGGATTTGTAGAGATGAAGAAAAGTGTCTACTAATGATGGTATAGTTCCGTCACAGAAAACAGAATGAAAGAGATTGGAGAAAGGAATAGAGAGTGGAATAAAATAAGAAAGGAGAAAGAGTAAGTAAGCAAAGTAAAAGGCATTAGTGATAGGTAAAGAAAAATGAGATTGAGAGATGAGAAGGGAAGGGAAGGGAAGGGAAGGGAAGGGAAGGGAAGGGAAGGGAAGAGAAGGAAAGGAAAGGAAAGGAAAGGAAAGGAAAGGAAAGGAAAGGAAAGGAAAGGAAAGGAAAGCAAAGCAAAGCAAAGCAAAGGAAAGCAAAGGAAAGCAAAGGAAAGCAAAGGAAAGCAAAGGAAAGCAAAGGAAAGCAAAGGAAAGCAAAGGAAAGCAAAGGAAAGCAAAGGAAAGCAAAGGAAAGCAAAGGAAAGCAAAGGAAAGCAAAGGAAAGCAAAGGAAGCAAAGGAAAGCAAAGGAAAGCAAAGGAAAGCAAAGCAAAGCAAAGGAAAGCAAAGGAAAGGAAAAGCAAAGGAAAGCAAAGAACAGCAAAGGAAAGCAAGCAAAGCAAAGCAAAGCAAAGGAAAGCAAAGGAAAGGAAGGAAAGGAAAGCAAAGCAAAGCAAAGCAAAGCAAAGCAAAGCAAAGCAAAGCAAAGCAAAGCAAAGCAAAGCAAAAGCAAAGCAAGCAAAGCAAAGCAAAGCAAAGCAAGCAAAGCAAAGCAAAGCAAAGCAAGCAAAGCAAAGCAAAGGAAAGCAAAGGAAAGCAAAGCAAAACAAAGGAAAGCAAAGCAAAGCAAAGCAAAGCAAAGCAAAGCAAAGCAAAGGAAGGAAAGGAAAGCAAAGGAAAGCAAAGGAAAGCAACAGCAAAGCAAAGCAAAGCAAAGCAAGCAAAGCAAAGGAAGCAAAGGAAAGCAAAGCAAGCAAGCAAGCAAAGCAAAGCAAAGCAAGCAAAGCAAAGCAAAGCAAAGCAAAGCAAAGCAAAGCAAAGCAAAGCAAAGCAAAGCAAGCAAAGCAAAGCAAAGCAAAGCAAAGCAAAGCAAGGAAAGCAAAGCAAAGCAAAGCAAAGCAAAGCAAAGCAAGCAAAGCAAAGCAAAGCAGAGGAAAGGAGAGAGGAAAGGAAAGGAAAGGAAAGGAAAGGAAAGGAAAGGAAAGGAAGGAAGGGAAAGCAAAGCAAAGCAAAGGAAAGCAAAGGAAGCAAGGAAAGCAAGGGAAAGCAAAGCAAAGCAAAGCAAAGCAAAGCAAAGCAAAGCAAAGCAAAGCAAAGGAAAGCAAAGCAAAGCAAAGCAAAGCAAAGCAAAGCAAAGCAAAGCAAAGCAAAGCAAAGCAAAGCAAAGCAAAGCAAAGCAAAGCAAAGCATAGCAAGCAAAGCAAAGCAAAGCAAAGCAAAGCAAAGCAAAGCAAAGCAAAGCAAAGCAAAGCAAAGCAAAGCAAAGCAAAGCAAAGCAAAGCAAAGCAAAGCAAAGCAAAGCAAAGCAAAGCAAAGCAAAGCAAAGCAAAGCAAAGCAAAGGAAAGGAAAGCAAAGCAAAGCAAAGCAAAGCAAGCAGCAAAGCAGAGGAAAGGAGAGGAAAGGAAAGGAAAGGAAAGGAAAGGAAAGGAAAGGAAAGGAAAGGAAAGGAAAGGAAAGGAAAGGAAAGGAAAGGGAAAGCAAAGCAAAGCAAAGGAAAGGAAAGGGAAAGGAAAGCAAAGCAAAGGAAGCAAAGCAAAGCAAAGGAAAGGAAAGGAATGCAATGGAAAGGAAAGCAAAGGAAAGCAAAGCAAAGGAAAAGAAAGGAAAGGAAAGGAAAGGAAGGAAAGGAAAGGAAGGAAAGAGAGACAAAGTCATTATAGAATAATAGCAAAAACGAAAAGGACGATAAGAACTGACAGAAAAACGTTTCATCCATGGATACTGTATTATGCTATTTAGAAAAAAATAATGTCAGATGAGGAAGATAGCTTGTTATCTTTGTTTTGTCTTAGCTAGGGAAACGTATATCATAAGTCATAAGATAAATGAATTTTGGAACAGATCAGTAAACGAATCATGCAAGATCGTCTAGTACGATACATCTAGAAAATAGTTAAGGATATTTAAAGACTAATTTCTAATATACCGCAAAACACCTTTATAGGCTTTCAATTTCTGCTCATTCATGCCCAAAGAAAGAAACGAAAAAAGAAAAAAATTAAAGCACACTTTGAGCCACGCCCTAAATAGGCGTTGACAAACTCGTGTGTCAAATGAGATACTAGTTTTGATTTGAAACCTCTATAAAGTCAAACATATATCTGAGTTTTCAAGTGAAGTTCAATGCACTGTATTTTCACTCCAAACGTATGGCAAAAAATGGTGTGCTACTTAAAATCGTTAGGCTCGTGGTCATCATGTGAGTAGACTTTGTTAATCCATAGTCTTGGTTTTTTTTGAGTAAGATAAAAACGTTCGTAAAGCAATAGTGACTCGCCTTTCCGTCTCTCACTGGATTCGAAGACTTTTATACGGTTTCTCCGTTAATATTCCAGTGCGATCTATGAGTTAGCCATGCGCTGACTTAGATCAGCCTAGAAGTTCTTTCAGGGTTCAATCTGTGAGTCAGCCATGCCCTGACTTAGATCAGCCAAGAGGTTGTTTAAGGGTTCGATCTGTGAGTTAGCCATGCCCTGACTTTAATCAGCCCAGAGGTTGTTTCAGGGTTCGATCTGTGAGTTTGCCGTGCCCTGTGACTTAGATCAGCCAAGAGGTTGTTTCAGGGTTCTATCTGTGAGTTAGCCATGCCCTGACTTAGATCAGCCCAGAGGTTGTTTCAGGGTTCGATCTGTGAGTTTGCCACGCCCTGACTTAGATCAGGTTGTTTCAGGTTATCAATTGAGTGTTTGCTTGTTGCTTTTTTCTTATTTAAGGTTTATCTCGTTATGTAGGTTTTTCTTCGGTTTTTCTCGACCCGCAAAAAATCATATTCTTTACCATCATGGCAGAAAATAGCACAATTAAATTGAAATTTCAAACCATTGCTTTCTAAATGAGATCTTGTCTCGCCTTAACCACGTTCACCACAAGCACGAATTGCTTGTGTTGATAAGCAAGATTATCATTACCATCATTACAAAGTTAGCAAAGCGACCGCTGCTGGACATGATCGAGATACTTGAACGCTTCCAAGTTATAGCCTTTTAGCTCAAAACCATGCAATTATGACAATGTAATCTATTAATATATATATATATATATATATTTTTTTTTTTCAAAAAAAATCCTACGTTCCATTTGAGATATCACAATATCCTAGAAGATCTGCTGCCTTTTAGATTTTCGCCGCGAGTTTTTTTGATAAGATTTCAGTTAAATATTAGAGATTATCAAATAGTTCAATCACTGGAATTTGACCGTAAAAGCGTGGGAATTTTACGCCTGTAATTGCAAGGCTGTTGTCAAATTAATAAATTATAAAGCAAAATACTAGAATGTTAGCAAAAAAGACGATTCTTGTTATTATATCACAATTAAAAGCAAATTATTAATTATTAAGTTTTTCACTAAAAAAAATTAACAAACTAAAACTAAAATACCAAAAAGAAATATTTTTAATTTGAATACAAATTTTAAAAATATTTTGTTCAAAATATTACTACTCTTGTACAGCTTTGCATTTGAAATTGTAAAATGGAGCTTTCATTTTTTAGGACTGAGTATTGAAGGAAAAATTGTTTTTTTTATTTTTTTATCATTTTGTAATTTCCTTTTTTTGATTAAGATTATTATTGGAATTAGGTGTCTTCAAGCGGCGAGGTAAATATTACCATAATCACTGAGATAGAGGTGAATAATTGCTTTAGTATAATTTTAGACTTGAATTAAGAGTTTCTTGAGCTGTGATTGGTCGAGCAACCGGTGATTCTGAGACGATAATCACCGCTGGAACGGTGATTATGAGGTTTTCCAAAATTTTCGAGATCGGAAGTAATACTTATTATAAACGTTTTTTATCTTGAATTTCGACTTTTCTCTGATATTCAAGTCTAAAATTAAAATAATTATTCCCCTCAGGCTCAGTGATTATGGTGATATTTGCCTCGCCGCTTGAAAACTCGCGGCTCGGTAAATGTATTCCACCGATACGTAATCACTTCACCTTCGGCGAATAATTGTTAGATATACAAAAAGATATTTCAGTCAAAGTCTAGAAATTACATTATAGCTTGTCTATATTAGAATCACAGCCTGCAGACACGTATACTCCATTTTATAATTCTGTTCAGTGACCACGAATAATAGTTCCAAGCCAAGGCTGGAGTTGCCACCCATGACAAAAAGTATACTTTTGCTATGCGCAGAAACTCCAGCCTTGACTTGGAACTATTATTCGCGTGGTCACTGAACGAAACAGTAAAATGCAGTATTCTTGGTCGAATAACTATGATCCCGACGGATGGTAAAACCCAAGATAAAGATCGCTATCTTCCTCTCGATTTATTACTTACAGCTTTACTTTAATACTTAAATTCCTATCATTGTTCGGCCAGGGCGCTATATTTTCAGTGTATTCATTTAATGATTTAAGACCGCGGCCGGACTTCACTCTATTGATTATTATCCAAATGTTGCCGGCGTAGCTTGTACTAGCCTCTCAGCTCATGATCACCTCTAAGGTCTCGGGTTTGATCCCTGGACTCAGCATCACATTTGAATAGAGTTTGTCTCTTCCTTGATTCGATCCATGGGTTATAGGTGTGCCCTGAATCTGATTAGACTAGAGTTTATTTAAGGGCTCGATCTGTGAGTTGCAATCTGCGATTAGCCGTGCCCCGAATTTGATCAGCTCAGATGTTGTTTCAGGGTTCAATCTGTTAACCGTGCCCTGACTTGGATCAGCCCAGCCAGGGTTCGATAAAAAAAGTATTCTGGAGGCTGCAGTCGTGTCCAAACTGAAGTCATTATGGTCTATGGCTACGACAGATTTCCTCCATTATTGGCATTAAAAAAAATCTTGGAAACAATTAATCGGAGTGCTTAGAGTACGATTAGCAAACACACAGGTACACTTTGCTTTCTGCCCGGGGAGTGGGGTACTTCACTATATTCGCTATACCGAGTACGTGCCGCCAAACAGGGTATGGTTTTCAGCGATTCTACTCTGGAACAGAGTATATAAAATCGCGCTCGCTCTGTGACAGGGTATATGAAATCACGCTCTGTGACAGGGTATCCATTTTCGCAATATCGGAATGATTATCAGCAATCTTGCTCTGGAACATGGTATGAATTTCGCGATTTTACTCTAGAGCAGTCTCAGGGTTCAGAGGGCTCAGTGGCACATCCCTACCCTAAACGGCCATGAGTACCCCCCCCCCCCCCTTCCCCGGGGGGCTCTCTGGCGCCACACATACTCCGTTTTCTTTCATCTCTCTAGCTTTTTATACGGAACTCGACATCATATCTAGAAATCATTCATCATAATCACCAGACATTAAGTAAGCTTTTGAGTCCAAAGGATAAAGTGTTGTGTTTATACAAACATAAACTGTAATGGAAAAGTTAAAAGGCGGAAAGTTAGCACCGTTAAGTGGTCATTAGTTCAAACAAAAGTGACGACCAAATATGACATGTCAAATGTAAGTTCACACATAACCATGAAGAAATGGAAGACTCATATTAAGATAATAACGGATATGGATCGTGTGTCTGTCTTTATCGATGTATTTTAGTTTATGGCAGCGGAAGTAGATAGTCGGCAGCTTTGTACGTGTTCTCTCAGTTATTTTATCTCATTATTTATTTCCTTTTTCACTTTTTATGCGAGTGTGTTTTGATAATCTGCGCTACTGACGCACGCATCTTGCGCAAAATGAAACCAAACCTTGTAGACTCAGGTTACAAGTACTACTTAACGTTTTGGTAAAACTATTCGTTTCTATAGTTATTTCCTTATTTTGACTTGTGAAACTCCTTGAGAGTTGTAGTGAAAATTATAATTTGATATTCAAGTCTTTCTCGTTTTCTTACTTTTTCCTTTTTTTTTCTTCAGGGCCGTAACCAGGGGGGAGCACAGGGTGCACGTGCACCCCCCCCATAAAGACATAAGGTCCGCTCATCCATCTCCTTTTTTTTGGTTCTGCTTTCTTTTGGTTATCTTTTTTTTCTTTTTGGTTCTGCAAATTATTGCCTGTGCACCTCCCTGCAAGATCCCTAGTTATGCCACTGAGTTGGTAATAAAAAAAAAAAGAACGATCAATGGCCCGATTTTATTCGATGTGCACCCTCCCTGTAAAGTTCTGGTTACTGCCCTGTTCTTCGCTTCTTTTTTTTTTTTTGTTGTTGTTTTTTTTGTTTTTTTGTTTTTTTTGTTTTTTTGTTTTTTTGTTTGGTTCTTTTTTTTTTTTCCAAGTCTTTCTTTTTTCCATTTCCAAGTCTTTTTCTTTAATATTTTCACGAATTTTGCTAGAGATGTCTTGTTTATTCGTTTGTTGGTTTATTGGTTTTTGGCTTTCTTTCTTATTTCTTATTTCTTCTTTAATTGTTAGTACTTTTTTCCTTCTTTCACGTCAAGAAGTCGTAAAACTTCTCGAATAGACGTATTTAAACGTAAAGCTAAATCGACCAAATCAAATCCTGATTTATCAATTTCTCTTTTATTCATTGTTTTCCTTACTTTCGATTTTTCCATCATGGCTTTAGCTTGTTCTCCTTTTTTAGACTATTTTTTTTCTCATTTTACTTTCAGACTCATAGTCCTCGTTAATTAAGCAAACTTGTAAAAAATCATTTTTTACTAGAATATTCCATACCTTCCATTAGTCGCATTTCTCATGTATGTCATTTTCTGTATGTAAAAGATATATCGTGACAATGTTTGCCATTCAATTACAATAACCAAACAGATTAGGACATAAGGTGATCAGATTTGACGCCATCCTAACTGCAGATCACCCTCAATCAAAGCTAATTTAGATCTCACTGTCACCGCAAACCGTGGGCAGATAATTTCTCGCATTGATTTTAAATCTCTCTTCTCGTTTTCGTCCCTCACATCACATCCATCTTGATACTGAGGTGTTGCGCTATTTTTGAAGCGGGAATATCGTGCGCGATTTCAAAAATAACTGCTATATCTAATGCGCTATCCTTGCGTTTTATCACCCAGCCTTATCCAGGATGAGTTAAGAAGTTATGACTAGCTTCTGCTCTTGATCAGATAAATCGAATGGACTCGGCTCGATAAGGTAAACTAACTAAATCATAGGCTGTGTCTTAGGTATGTGATGAATGTGTAAGATAGAAAATACAAAAGATATGGAGGTTTAGTTCGGTATATAGACATGTTAGATGAGACAGTTTTGCGAAGTTCAGATACTCTTTACCGAAGCAGGATCTCCCAAGAGCGCGCTAAATAATGATGATAATTTCAAGATGATTTCCAGAGCGTAGAAAAAGAAAGGTTGTTTATTTGCAGAAGTACTAACGACGAAACACTCACTATCAAGTGGTAGGCCAATACACTTTTATCGAAAACTAATGTTAATAACATTAATAATATCTTGCGTAGAATATCGAAATTTAAAACAAAAGTCAAATAACAATATCGTGTATTTTCACGCAAACAAATGTATTGACTACAATAGGTAAAACATGTTGGCTTAGCTTGTTTTGGCTTCTAGAAGACACTCGTTATAATTTACCACGATGATTTGAGCTGCAATTAACTGTTCAAATTAAAGGAAAATATTCTGTATTTTCACAAAAAGAGATGTATTGCCCACGATAGGTAAATATGTTGGTTTAGCCTGGTTTTTGGCTTCTAATTCTAAGATTTTCGTTATATTTTACTTAGATGAACTGATTAAGCTGTAATTCACTTGTTAGGGGAAAAATGTCGGTTTAACCTGGTGCAGACAACCGCAACCCTAAGAGGCGCCACTCTCTGCTCAGCCATTCATTTTTGATGCAAGTTATTATATTAAGAGGAAATCTTTTTCAATAATGAGCAATAATGGCAAAAAGCGCCAAAAACTAGACTTTCATATAAGTTTTGATCCAATTTTCGTTTTGGGTTAACACTCAAAACCTTTTTTCAACAGTTAGAAACTGAGGTACTATGATAAAATGCTTATTTGAAGCGGTAATTTCAATTGTTTTGTTGCATTTGTGTTAGAATGTAGCTTTGTCAGGATTTTTTTATAGAAAATGTATGGGAAAGAAGCAAATGAAGGCCTAAACCTCATTTTCGAATAAAATTTTTGCTTTGCGTTAACACTTTGATTCCACTTTCAAAGTTAACATTTCTGAATAACAAGATTTTAGCCTTGTACAACAGCCTTTCTTCAAGAAAATAGTTTTCGGCGCTCACTGCTTGAATACGAAAGTTTCGTTTAACAAACATATAGCTGAGTTGCAGGAAAAAAATCATAAGATTGATGTTAAAATAAGCGCGTCGAAACGACAGAACGTACATGTTCAAAATGAAAGATTTATATAAGTCTTTTAGTTAGTGAAATACAGACCCTAACGTTCGCATTATCTAAAACAATTTTGGAGACCCATCTTGCAATATACTCTGAAGTTTCGTTTCCACTTCGGATTGCAATTTTCGTTCAATTGAAGATATATAAGACTACGCCGGACCTTTTCGTCTGAATTCCAAACGAAGACTATGCAAGTTGCCGGATTTTGCGTTGTTAAACAAAGGTTAGAAAGTAAAAGAAGCCTGACGCCGGATGGATATAGAGCTCCGGCGTAATGCCATTTTCGAAGACACACGAAAAAAAAAAAAAAAAAAAGATCGTACCGATAAGGAATTCTAGCAAAAAAATAAACTCTTTTCGATTAACATTTCAATGCATTTTAAAGTTGCAAAGCGGAACAGAACATACAGGATGTTTTCGCTGTCTGCAAAGCGTTTATTTCGTCTATCTGATGAAACTTTAATGATAAGATATGGTACAAGACAGTTTGCAGCTTGAGGAGCCGATAACTAGGAACTTCCGTGAAGAAATGGCGGTAGAACCACTAAGAAGCGACTTAGTGCATTAAGCTTGATTAAAATTGAGGCCTGTTAATGTTAACACCCTCTAGAAATTTATCTCCTATAATTGGAGCCAGGATTCATAATGATATTTGAAATGATTGTCTCTGACCCTTGGGGAAAAAAGGAACTTCGGCGGCTGACAATTGATCAATTATATACTTTCCACTCGGTAGCTATTTCTAGACCGGTCGAAAGTTTTAGAATAAGTCAAACCATTTAAGTGACATAAGAATAGGATTACTTCACCTGACACCCCCAACATTATTTCTCGCCATCTGGGCATTTGGTTGGCGTTCAAATATTGGCTCAGACGAGTTTAGAATGTGAAGCTTAAACAGATATGTCAAATCACCGACACAAGACATCAAATCAAACTTTGGATCTTTCTCCTCAAACAACGCACCGTGCCAACCAAAACTAGCCCGATTAAATGCGCTAAGCGAGATAAATTAATATGGATTTTATGTAATGCATCGTTTATCTCCGTATTATTCACTTAATATAGATACAATGGAAGCCGTTGAATTAAAATCTTTGGGGGTGGCCTTTTTTTTTTTTGCTTAATCCTTCATCAAATTTAACCGGAAGATCCCCTGATAATCACTTACAGAAAAAATAATGCGCGAGGAATATCATTACTATTATTAATATTATTAATGTTATCTGGTTTTTTCCCTCAAAGTTAATCAACTTAAGCGCTACGTTTTGGTGGTAAACTAGATAAAGACCAGCAAAGACTCGCTTGCTGATTGGCGGTTACCTAACCAAAATTCTTGAACGATAAGGGACGGACCATTACATTTTTGAGAGTGGGAGGGGGGGTTGGGCATTTATTTTGTGCAGAATTTTCACTCTTTAGACAAGACAAGACAAGACAAGACAACGTATTTTATTGGCTCCGTATAAACATATTTACATTGGACTGCTGCCGATAAAGATATAGAATAGTTCAATTAATTAGTTAATATATATTGACTTCAGCGATCGCCGCCCATATATCGATCTATTTATAATGTCTTTTTCCGGCTTTTTTGAGTTAATTTTGTCAAAGATTTTATTTCTTTAGTAGATTAACCCTCTTTTTAAAACAGTCTTGTGTATATTTAGCTACTATTTTTTGGATTGGTTTGTTTGGGTTTATGATAACATTGAATTTCTCTTCTTCGCTTAACCATTCTACTTTAAAGTTTACTGCCTCCTTTATCTTGTTCAGAAGATTTTTTCTTTCTACAATATAATTCAAACATGTTAGAAGGAAGTGTGCTTCATCTTCTACACCAACCTTACATACAGGACATAGCCTTTCTTCAGGTGTAGTGTTTCCTTGAACGTTCTGTCATAAAACGAACGCTGAAATACCATTCTCCATCTTAAGTCCTCACTAAATGGTCGGGGTATTCTGGAATTTCGATTCACGAATTGAATTTTACATTTAAAGTTCAGGCTGACGCACACGAGGCAAAGAATACATAATAAAACACGTGGTATTTCTTTTAGTCTAAATGTGTTAATGTGTAAATGTGTAAATGTGTAAATGTCTAAATGTCTAAATGTCTAAATATCTGGGTTTTTTTCGGTGAACAACGTTAATGACATTGACTGTATAATGTTCCATCTCTAAGAATATCTTGATATTCTCCTTGATATCTTGAGATCTAGTCTCCTCCGCAGGATACTCGCTAGAGTTTTTGTTCGGCTGCTTTTCGAGAGGGATGGGTATCTTATTTTGTCGTGAAAACGAGGAAGACTTAGGCGAGCGGGGGAGGGAAAGAAAATAGAAAAGAGAGAAGAAAGAAAAGAGCAAAGAGACTCCTGAGTAGGAGGATATTTGAGATCAAGGAACTCTCAAAGCACAAGCGAGGTATACCATTTAACAATTATTCCCCAAAGACTCGCGTCTCGGTAGATAATTGTTTTTACGGTATTTTTAACACAAGTGAATTTAATGAATAACAAAGAGAGATTTTTTTTACCTTTTTATTTTATTTTTTTTATCTTCATTTATTTATCTCTGCAAGCGACACACATCGAGCAATGAGTGTGCGCGTGCGCGCGTTATATTCACCTGTAGGTGAATATATCCGCATAAGAGGTAAATTATGACCAATGAGCTCGCCAGATTTATTATTCAATTGTGTAAAAATACTAAATCTGTATATATTTATGTCAGTTTCATAATAATTCACAAACGGTGTATAGAGCGTTTTCACGTGACGTCACAGCAGCCATTATGGGGTATCAAAACAATACATTTTCTATCCTCCGGGAATTGAACTCTACTTTTATGAAAATACTGTGCAGAAAGTTTCTATTGTTTATGACTGTCTTCTCACGTGAGTGAAAACGCTCTATACATATTGCTCTTTTAATTACGTAATTTTATGTATGAATTTAACGGCGCGACTGACATCTAAGCTTATCTTGTCCGACTACCGATAATTACTCAAATGCTTCAAGGTTTAAAGATGGTTAAATTAGTTGACTAAATCCACAGTCAAAGCCAATTGCACTCTTATTGGAATGGAATATGTTCTCGAAACCAGCGCCGGAGATATATTATCCCTTCTAGTTGTATTTATTACCGTAAGAGTAGACAATAAAGGTATATAAATTGTTGTAAAAGTAGATTGATGAATGGTATTAATACGCGAAGCAAGAATTATTTTACAAGATATCTGTTCCACCACCTCGTTGACGTCTTTGAAAAATCACCGGAAAATTTCATTATACCGTAAATATACAATATGTAGTGAAAATGTCAGACTTATTACGTCAAATAGTAGAGTTTATTAGTTTCCGAAACGCATCTCCGGGAAGTGACCATTGACCAATCAGACACTCCCAACTGGGGACATGTGGTGAGTCAGGACCAGGTTTCTGTTTGCTATTTTACTACTTAATCTTTGCGTAGCTACGTTTTTTAAGCTTTGCGGGAAAGGAAAAATGAACGAAAACAAACGAACGAACGAACGAATGAACGCGAACGGACGAACAAACGAACGAACGAACGAAAGGATTCGAAAGAACGAATTCGAAGAACTAAAGAGCGAAAGAACGAACGAGAGAAAGAACGAACGAAGAGAAAGAAGAACGAAAGAACGAAAGAACGAAAGAACGAAAGAACGAAAGAACGAAAGAACTAAAGAGACGAAAGAACGAAAGAACGAAAGACTAAAGAACCGAAAGAACGAAAGAACGAAGACGAAGAACGAAAGAACGAAAGAACGAAGAGAACGAAAGACGAAAGAACGAAAGAACGAAAGAACGAAGACGAAAGAACGAAGAACGAAAAGAACGAAGAGACTAAAGAACGAAGAACTAAAGAACGAAAGAACGAAAGAACGAAAGATAAAGAACGAGATGAAAGAAGAACGAAGAACGAAATAACGAAAGAAAGAAGAAAGAATGAAAGAAATAAGATAAAGAAATAACGAACAAAAGAGCGAAAGAACTAAAGAATAACGAAATAACGCTTTAAAAAGAAAAAGGAAAAGAATAAAGATTGTTTCATGATTTTCTATTTAAACTGATCTTCTCTTTTCATTTTTTCTCTCCTATTTTCTCTTGAAACTAATATTTAAACCGTAAACACTCTTTTTCCCTCTCTTTTCTTTTTTTTTTTGCTTCCTTCAGGTAGCTTAAAATACTTACTGAAAAGAGATGTGATAATAGGAGTATTTCTGGTTCAGTTCTGGTCAGCTTATCTTGACGCAGATCTTGACATTAAGCTAAATCTAGCAAGGAACTAGTTTTATAGTAACACATCCTCATTAGTTCCTACTTAGACACGCTAATCATTTTCCTATAAAAAGGCATGAGGATATATGTATGCATTCGCAGCCGTCAAAGGTCAAAATTTTGCTATATAATCTCCAGAGGGTTGCATTTGGTAGCGTCATACTAGATCGACACTCGACACGTACGAATTCGGCTCACCTGAAACATTAAATTGGTAAGTTTTAAGCGTTTTTTTGTTCTCATCTGCTTCATAGTTTACGCAACTACGACTAGCTATATTTCGTATATATATCAAATCTTCATACTTTAGCGAAACTTATTTTGTAGAAATCGTTTTAACACAGTTATTTGCGATTCGGCTTATCTCGGCGATCATAAACAGTTGAAAATATAAGCTAATATCATAACATAGCTATCAATAGTTTGGTAGTTTCGTCTTCAATTATCTCTCTCTAAAGAAAGTCTTCGTATTTTGGTATAAAAAGCATAAAGTAAGTGTATAACTTCATTTATATCAATGACAATTGCAAAAATTCAAAGCGTTCTCTCTACTTAGTAATTTCAAAATAAACGCACATTCGTCTTCGAGCTGTAGACGTTTCTGTTTTGTGATATTTTTCGTGTATTCACTGGTCTTTAAATCTAACTAGCAAATCTATTTATCTAGTTCAGGATCTTTTAGGAATCCCAATCGATTATTTTCCGACTTTTAGCGCAATAACAAGGTACTGACCGATCGAGTGACAAAAAAAACAACAACAACAACAGTTTACATTATTTAGTTTTAGTCAGACTATATAGTCATGTAACATATTATCGATATCTCTCTATCAATCATTAAACCGTTGAGTTGCTGTAGGCAAAATCAGCAATTCATGTATAGTAATCTCCATAATATATCAATCCGAGTCAGGGCTCTATCGATGTTATAACTTTAGGATGTTTATGTTTATAACAAACGCCCAATAATGTTTTAGTCTACGCAGTTGAACTTCTGGTCCAGATAGTTCTTTATTTCATCTCTTTAATTGTTAATAATCTTTAACTCAAAAAGCATCGTATATTAAACATTTATTACAACGGTTTTTGAGTTCAAAACTCCCTAGAGTACACATGGTATATTGATATTCAAATAATTCCATTCTTGCAGTTACGTTAATTTTATTTCGGAATTAAAAGCTCAATGCAAGGCAAGGCTGTACATGATAAATATTTTTAACAAAACTCAAATCAAAATGATTATTTTCTATTCGGTAGGTTAGTAAGTATTTTGCCAAATTTATTTGAGAAACTTTAAGTTATTATAAAACAAAAAATAATCAAACGAATAATAATTAATAGTTAATAAAACATGATTTGCTTTTTAAATATTCATGCTTTCTCTTCGCATTAATAAACTAAGTTGTGTTGCAGTTAAAACTGTACTAGATTTTCAGTAGAGTGAAGTCATTAAACCCGTGAAATAGATATTAGACTAATACACTTTAGTAGACCCTAATTCCATTGTTTTATTTTGTGTCTATTTGACTATTACACGTTGACTAGTATTTTTTTTTTTTTTTTTTCACGGGTTAAATGCCTTCACTCTAATACAAAGAATAATCAAAGTAACAATTCGTTTCGGAGTTATTTCATTGTCAATTGAAACTAACATACCTTAAGCGTGATCGGCAGTTTGGCTGAATAGAATCTACCTATCTATCTTTATTCAACTATACCACGCTTCATGCCATTCTTTAATATAATACAGATAAGGATATCTTTAACCGGGTTATCAAGTTAGTAAGGTAAACGTTTTGTTAGAGCAAAATATTGTTCTTGACTGGCTGACGCGTGTCAATGCAGAATTATCGTATCTGACCTCACATAATGGAACGTAAATTAGATCAAGGATAGCAAACTTAGGGATAGGTACGTTTTTTATGGGGGGGGGAGGGGGTGGTTTCAGAGGGGATAGTTATCAGTAAATGTTTAAACTTCTGTGGAGGGTGACGAAAGTTGTTTCTTTGTTGACTTCCAATAAAAAAGGGACCTTATCTAACTCTAAATAATAACCTATTGAATAGATTACACAGGTTTTTTTACTTAGGTTTCTCACTCTCCAATATTTTACTACGACGTAGGACTAGCGTCTAAAACGTCAGTAAGTTTTTTCATCTTTTCACGGTGTATAATTTACCCTTTTATCATTACTGTTTCATTAGAAACACCGACGCAGCTCACACTAGTTTTAGCTAGATATCTCTACAGTATTTTATTATATTTATTCGGCGATTCATAAAGCTCTAGTGTATGAGATATGTGCATGGACGTGACTGACTAGGCTGCGAGAGTAAGTCTCTCTATTTTCCCTTGGTCACGGTCCGTCTGTCTGTCCGTGTCGATTGGTCGAGGAAGATAACCAATCTGTCTAGTGACTGACAGATTTTTTGAAGCGACCTGAGTAATAGTAGGGATGGATGGAGATCGGTGGCCGGCAAACAGTTTTGGTATTTTATTGTCGATATAAAAGAAAACTTAAAATACTTGAAACTAGACTGAACGAATCAAAATGTTTTTGTCTTTTTGTTGGTTCTGTTTCATTATTATTATTATTATTATCATCATCATCATCATTATTATTATTATTATTATTGTGATATCATTATTACATTTATCTGCGCTCATTTTAATCTTGAAATTTATTTAGCAATTATTCTTTTAGTATTTGAAATAATTAAGTATTTAATTATGACCATTATTATTATCATGATCACTATTATTATTATTATCATTATCATTATCATTATCATCATCATCATCATCATTATCATTATCATTATCATTATCATTATCATTATCATTAACATTATCATTAACATTATCATTATCATTATCATTATCATTATCATTATTATGATTATTATTGTGATATCATTATTATATTTATCTGCTCTCATTTTAATCTTGAAATTTATTTAGCAATTATTCTTTTAGTATTTGAAATAATTAAGTATTTAATTATGACCATTATTATTATCATGATCATTAATAATAATAATAATAATAATAATAATAATATTATTATTATTATTATTATTATTATTATTATTATTATTATTATTATTATTATTATTATTATTATTATTATTATTATTATTTTCTGGGCAGCCCCTTCCCCAATCCCTGGGACCTTGTTACACCCCTTAGCCCGGTTGTACGAAGCCTGGATAGCGTTATACGACGAATAAATCTTATTCAGTTGATAAATTTGATAAATTTATTGGATAATTGCATCGACTTATACACTGGATAAGGGTTTATCCGCCGGATAGCGCTGTCCAAGCTTCGTACAACCGGGCCCTGGCCTGCAAGTGTGTATATTTCAATATTTTTCACTCATTTCGTTTGTGTTTGCCCCCCAGAAGTACAAGAAATCACTGGTGGCGTAATATTGCCCATTTAATAAGGAAACCTTGGACGGAATAAACCACTTGAATCGAAGTTCCTTGACAGAAAACCACAAAATATGACTAACTTCACCCCGACCACGCCAGCATTTAACCTTCAGACCGGAAAGGAAGACCATTTTGTGGCTAATGTCACAATTCGTGCCATATTCACTCTGATTGGTGTCTTTGGTAACGGACTCGTGCTCTTTATCATATCAAGCAAGAAAATGCGTAAAACTAACAACGACGTTTACTTACTTAGCCTTGCCTGTGCAGATTTGCTTTATATCTGCTTTGCAAATGCCCGGTACCTTTACAATTATTTGGACTATACTCCAAGATCATTATTCTACTGCAAAGTTGTTTTTCCCATTCTCAGCGTTCCCTACAGTGCTGGTATATTCATAATCACCATCATGGCCATTCAGCGTTGTCGTGTTATACTCAACCCGTGGAGGCCCAAAGAAGGAATCTGGTGCGCATATTTAAGCATTGCTATCGCTTGGTTTCTCTCACTTCTTGTTGTTCTTCCTGTGACAATCTTTGCGCAGAACAAAGGTGTGTTTTGTCCAATGATTGGAGATGGCTGGTCTAAACATGCTGATTATATTTACTTTGTACTGGTTACTGTAATTCAGTATCCAATTCCTTTGTTAATCATCACTTTTGCGTACGTAAGGATTGGTGTCTACATGAGAAAACCAAGAGTTCCTAGGCTTAGTGTCATTGCTAGGGGGAACACTCTCCGCAGTCCATCTGATGAAACACGTAAGGAGAGCATACAAATCACCAAGACAGTTGGAGTTATTGTTCTTCTCTTTGCCATCCTGATGTTACCGCTACAGATAGCCATGCTGACAGGCATGGGGTTTGGTGTTAGGGAACCCTGGGTATCCCTTTTGTGGGACTATGGTGATGTCTTTGGTACCATCAACAGCAGTTTGGATCCATATGTTTATAGCGCACGCACCAAGGAGTATAGAGAGCTGATTTCTAAATGGGTTGCTTGGTTATGCCCGTGTTATAAGAATCATAAGAGACGCCAATCTGGATCCAGGTGCTCTCGGAATGACCGAAGCGTGTTTCCGACCGGCGACGAGAAGTGCTTCACGAATGACGAAGTTCTCCGAACAATCGAGGACGTATCGATTCATTTCCCAGAAAAGAAAGATTCGATCCGCAAGCTTTCGTTCATGCTAAAAAATGGGAATGCAAAGATAACTGAAGACCCGTGTTAATATTGGAAATAATGGTAAAACAAACAACAGACCAAACCAGCAATAGCAGATAATGTGGATGCATGCAAATGAGATGCAAATGAGACAACAAACATATTGTATCGACCCGATAGCCCCACTTGTATGATACTTAAAACAAAAGAATATCTCATTGCGGGCCCAACTGTAATAACAGCAATTCGTGATAGCGAGGAGAACGCATTGATAAAACGCTTGTGGCGCTCGTCCCCAAGGTCGGAAGAAACAGAAGCACTATTAGCGTGGGCATGCGTCCAATCATTAGTCTAGCATGTGGAATTTCCAACCACTCATAGATTAAATTCATTGTAAAGAGGACCGACACTCTCTTATCTCATGTTACTTTACAAGCCCTGGGCGCTGATTGGTAGATTCAGTATTACTTTACAAGCCCTGGGTGTTGATGAATCGAGATTGAACCCACGACAGATAACTGGTCTATTGATGTTTGACCTTATGCTGAATGAAGTCCATAATTGGGTTAGACAATAAGAACATGGTGTCAATCCTAGCCATGTAAAGAGACTTCTTTATCGAAATATTGAATGACAAAGCTCATCAAACCAATATGAACCATGGATTGTGAAATCCTAGCAAGTGACTTTTATGGAACAAGTCTTCTCCGAAGCATTTACATACTTTGTGTGAATGAATTAAAATATGGGTGTAAAAATGTAAAGTTAAAAAAAACAAACATATAAAACAATAAAAAAGGGGTAAATTGCTAAGTCGTGCTTAGATAAATGCAGAATTGAAGCCATTTAAAAAAACGTATAGCAAATTTTCCATATTGAAATGATGCATGGATAGTATAACTTCGTTTGTAGAGAAATGTTTTCGTGCTTACTGCCAGATTTAATTTGCTACCATCGGTTAAGTTAAATATAAGCAATAATAAGTAACAGGTCAGCTCTGGTGCGAACAGTCGACGGTGCTTAATTGCTTAATTACTTAATTAAGCAATTGATTGCTCATCCAATCTGTCATGTATAGTAATGGGCTTTTCAAAATTATCTTGGATGTGAGGCGAGCATGAAAATACAAATAAGAAATCAGACTTTTGGGATGAAATTTGTAATGTTTTTTTTTGTATTTTCCTAGCTAACCTAGTATTCAAGATCTTGAGGAGGATCCGTTGTTTACCAAAGTTATATATCGGGGATGTAGGATTATTTTATATCTGCTGGAAGAAACCAGCAAACGAAAGAACAAACGAACAAAAAAAAGGAAAGGAAAGGAAAGGAAAGGAAAGGAAACGAAAGGAAACGAAAGGAAACGAAAGGAAACGAAAGGAAACGAAAGGAAACGAAAGGAAACGAAAGGAAACGAAAGGAAACGAAAGGAAACGAAAGGAAACGAAAGGAAACGAAAGGAAACGAAAGGAAACGAAAGGAAACGAAAGAAGAAAGTAAAAGAAAAGAAAAAAAGAAAAACTAAATAAACACAAGTAATCAATTAAATGAACGATCAAACAATTAATTAAATAATCACAATCAGGCAAGAATTAAAATAAATTCGCTAAACATGGAAATAAGCTGAATCTCCATTACAATTGATCAATGACCACAAACTTTCTGTGGCAAGGGGTCGTAGGTCATTGGATCATAGGGTATGCATTTGCTACATTGTCAGGTTGGTATCAATAAGTATTAAGCAAAAAATGGTTAACTGGGACACAACTTTTGTAATTTTAACTTGGTTATAACATTAAATAATACGTAATAAATATCAAAAAATGTCAGATGGGACGTAACTTTTTGAAATGAGCTTGTTTCAAATATTTTATTGATTATTTAACAAAGTCAGGGACCCCAGTCCATAATATGAATATAATGATAATCTATGATACCCATATAAGTAAGGAAATGTGGACGAATTTCAGGCATGGTTATGTGTCTTGGCAAGTCCAGGGTCAGAGTGAAGGCATTTAACCCGTGAAATAAAAAGTTCAAATTGTAATAGTCAAATAGACATCTGCCTTTAGACAAAAAAGTAATGCGCAAGAGATTACACGTGGTCTGAATGATGCACTATATATAAAAACGAGTGTTCTTAGACAACACCATGAAGAGTTGAAGATCTTCTTGGCGTGAACAAGCAACAGTCTCACAGAACAGTGATGGACGAAGGCTTCTTGCCGTTGTTGGTACATTGTTTCGTCTCAAAAGCCGGTAGCGCTCAATGTTCGAGCGCGCGTCACAAGACGATGATGAGGAAAACATGACGTCCAATTAAGTTAATTGTATCAATTCTCTACTTTCATATCCCCGTAATGCCTGGCGTCTTTGGGGGGTAACCAATCAAAAAATTTCCCAAATTGAAAGGTTTCTTAACTGAATTTATACTATACTAGCTTTATCTGTACAGTACTGATTATCAGTTTATTCCAAGTTATTTTTGCGTGTACAGATCATGAAGAGAAAATGTATTGACTTACGAAAAAATGTTTAAAATTTACCTTAAACGTCTTCAAGCTTCTATCTTTTTCTGTTTTTTAACTTCTTCATTTTATTTTTGGATACCAAACAAGGTATTGTCAACATTGTCTGATCAGCCTTAAGACAACTAAGTGGGTTTTACCCTCTGGTTTTTACCCAAGGTTGCGTGCGCATCCAAATTTAAGGAACTTGACGGGCCACGATACCAGAACACGAGCTTTATGAGTATTATATCATGCATTGCTATGATTTTATTTTATTTTATTTTATTTTTATTTTTATTTATTTTTCTATAAGAATTCATAAAATTTATCATTCTCCTCTTCAAATATAAAAAAGCTGTGGCTTCTCAGTTTTACTGGATTTGCGTTTTTCAGTTCTGTGGCCCGTCAAGTTGAATGCGCGCGCAACCTCGAGAAAACGGTCCTATAGGCCTTTTCTGAGTTAAAACAAGATGCATCAAGGTCTAGCTAGGTTCGGTGGCAAACAACACCATATAAGGCAAGATCAACAGAACATGTTTGTGCCCAAGCTAGACCACAATGCAACATGTTTGCTATCTCAGGAAAGGTCTAGGAGTCTGTGGACTTCAAAAACCGCGATATTCATCGAATTCGAAACTGATGCATTGTACGTTTTATTTTGATAACACATAGGTCTTGAAAAAAATGGATAGGCTAAACAATGGCAATGGAATGGTGGCAAAACTAGGATAACGGCATGGAATCAGAAATACACAGGTATAGTTAAGATTAATATGAATAATACAGAAGTACAAAGCTAACACAAAAGATGAAATAAATGCTAAAAATGTGCCAAAAGTAAATAATGCTGCGTGACAATCAGGTCGGACCGTGACGCCGCACGCGCTTCTTTACTCACGCTCAAACACAATATACAAAGGGGGGAGGGCTGGCAGTTTTGTAGTAAACTTTTTAAAAACTGATCGTAGCACCGCCTTCTTTCAGCCTATAAGAATTGCATAACCCTTCTATAAAGTCATATAACTTGTCACGAAATAACTGGTTTTCGTCAAAATACACTAGGGTTTGACCAACCACAAAATTTAAATCTTTACTAATGACCGTCCCCTATGAAGCTTCTTTTAATTTCAAAAAAAAAAAAAAAAATTTCAAAAATTTTTAATCAAAATCTTTAATTTCAAAAAGTTTTAAATTGTTTTAAATTGTTTTGAAATTAATTTTTCAGTTTTTCCTTCCACTTCTTTCGTTTTATACGGTTTTGCTTTGTTTTTTCCAGTTTCAATTTATCTTCTTAGTTGGCTTAGCCGCACTGAAAGTAAAACTCCGATCCCTTTTATATGTGAAAACCAAATCCTACGGAACAAAATTTCAAATATCAGTCTTTCTCAGTAAATAGGTTTTTTTTATCTTTTTTTTCTCCCGTTTCCATTTCTCATTTTTTCTTTTTTGTTCGTTTGTTTTGTTTTCCAGTTTATTTTCTTTATTTAAAGAACGAAAGAACGAAGAAACGAAGAACGAAGACGAAAGAACAAGAACGAAGAACGAAAGAACGAAAGAACGAAAGAACGAAAGAACGAAAGAACGAAAGAACGAAAGAACGAAAGAACGAAAGAACGAAAGAACGAAAGAACGAAAGAACGAAAGAACGAAAGAACGAAAGAACGAAAGAACGAAAGAACGAAAGAACGAAAGAACGAAAGAACGAAAGAACGAAAGAACGAAAGAACGAAAGAACGAAAGAACGAAAGAACGAAAGAACGAAAGAACGAAAGAACGAAAGAACGAAAGAACGAAAGAACGAAAGAACGAAAGAACGAAAGAACGAAAGAACGAAAGAACGAAAGAACGAAAGAACGAAAGAACGAAAGAACGAAAGAACGAAAGACGAAAGAACGAAAGAACGAAAGAACGAAAGAACGAAAGAACGAAAGAACGAAAGAAGGAAAGGACGAAAGAAGGAAAGGACGAAAGAAAGAAGAAAGAAAGAAAGAAAGAAAGAAAGAAAAGAAAGAAAGAAAGAAAGAAAGAAAGAAAGAAAGAAAGAAAGAAAGAAAGAAAGAAAGAAAGAAAGAAAGAAAGAAAGAAAGAAAGAAAGAAAGGAAGAAAGAAAGAACAAAAGAGCGAAAGAACGAAAGAATAACAGAGAATAAGAATAACATGGGTCTTTAAATCTAACTAGCAAATCTATTTATCTAGTTCAGGATCTTTTAGGAATCCCAATCGATTATTTTCCGACTTTTAGCGCAATAACAAGGTACTGACCGATCGAGTGACAAAAAAAAACAACAACAACAGTTTACATTATTTAGTTTTAGTCAGTCTATATAGTCATGTCACATATTATCGATATCTCTCTATCAATCATTAAACCGTTGAGTTGCTGTAGGCAAAATCAGCAATTCATGTATAGTAATCTCCATAATATATCAATCCGAGTCAGGGCTCTATCGATGTTATAACTTTAGGATGTTTATCACTGTTTATAACAAACACCCAATAAAGTTTTAGTCTACGCAGTTGAACTTCTGGTCCAGATGAGTTCTTTATTTCATCTCTTTAATTGTTAATAATCTTTAACTCAAAAAGCATCGTATATTAAACATTTATTACAACGGTTTTTGAGTTCAAAATTACCCTAGAGTACACATGGTATATATATCTGTTTATTATATAATTATCAATGAATTCAGTATCCAATTCCTTTGTTAATCATCACTTTTGCGTACGTAAGGATTGGTGTCTACATGAGAAAACCAAGAGTTCCTAGGCTTAGTGTCATTGCTAGGGGGAACACTCTCCGCAGTCCATCTGATGAAACACGTAAGGAAAGCATACAAATTACCAAGACAGTTGGAGTTATTGTTCTTCTCTTTGCCATACTGATGTTACCGCTACAGATAGCCATGCTGACAGGCATGGGGTTTGGTGTTAGGGAACCCTGGGTATCCCTTTTGTGGGACTATGGTGATGTCTTTGGTACCATCAACAGCAGTTTGGATCCATATGTTTATAGCGCACGCACCAAGGAGTATAGAGAGCTGATTTCTAAATGGGTTGCTTGGTTATGCCCGTGTTATAAGAATCACAAGAGACGCCAATCTGGATCCAGGTGCTCTCGGAATGACCGAAGCGTGTTTCCGACCGGCGACGAGAAGTGCATCACAAATGACGAAGTTCTCCGAACAATCGAGGACGTATCGATTCATTTCCCAGAAAAGAAAGATTCGATCCGCAGGCTTTCGTTTATGCTAAAAAATGGGAATGCAAAGATAACTGAAGACCCGTGTTAATATTGGAAATAATGGTAAAACAAACAAAAGACCAAACCAGCAATAGCAGATAATGTGGATGCATGCAAATGAGACTCAAATTTTTTGTGTCATATTATTTTATCATCTTCGCTCTCTCCTACTTCTGATGCAATCTCGAGCAATTTATTTTCTAATATCCTTACGTTTTTAAAAAGAATATAAAGTTAGTTCCCTCGAAAGTTCTTCAAAACTTTTCCAAGCTCTGAATTCAACAAATGCCTCTAGTCCGATAGTAATTAGTTTATTGATATCTTTTGTTTTCTCTGCGTTAAGCTCCCTTCATTAAAAGCGATAGTTATTCCATTAGATATTTAGCATTTTCAACCTTTGTAATATTACACGAGTAAATTAAATTACAAACTTTTATAATGGAGTCAAAATGACCGAACAACAAAGTGGATATCATCAGAAACAGAGAATCACTTCTGACATTTCTCTAGTGCACTAATCCTTATGAATTTAACAGGATTAGAACGACTTTGCTAAAGATTTTTCAACTTCGGCGCAGAAATGAATAATTTCTACACCTTTGTGACTCTTGTTACAAGCCTTTAGGATAAAAAACCACATTTTGTGCTAAAAAAACGAAAGGACAAACTGTTTTTATCAAAATCTTTTGTCTTCCAGTTTGTGTTTTTTGTCTGAAGATATGTTTCGTCAAAGGTGAGTGATGAAAGTGTACTCTAAACAAACAATAGAGTTAACTCAGTGAACTTTATTAAAGATACGCTATTTTAAAAACTGAGTAAGTTATGAAAGATATAGCATTTTTAAAAACAGATTGGTGATTGTTTTGTTGCAAGTTGCATAGTAAATGTGAATCCAGCCAGCAACAATATCGCCGCAACAATAATCGGTTCCTAAGCTTTGTCTTTACGTTCTTTCCAACATATTTTAATCTTATGAATCATTCCAAGCTTGTTAAGCGATATGCAACATACGACATGCAACATGCAACATGCAACTTGCGCCATGCAACATGCAACACACAACATACAACATACAACACACAACATACGACATGCTACATATAACATACAACATGCAACATACGCCATGCAACATGCAACATACAACATGCAACACACAACATGCAACATGCAACATGCAACATGCAACATGCAACATGCAACATGCAACATGCAACATGCAACATGCAACATGCAACATGCAACATGCAACATGCAACATGCAACATGCAACATGCAACATGCAACATGCAACATGCAACATGCAACATGCAACATGCAACATGCAACATGCAACATGCACATGCAACATGCAACATGCAACATGCAACATGCAACATGCAACATGCAACATGCAACATGCAACATGCAACATGCAACATATAACATGCAACATACGACATGCAACATACGACATGCAACATACAACATGCAACATGCTACATGCAACATGCTACATACAACATGCAACATGCAACATGCAACATTCAGAAATAAAAGTTGTTGAAGATATTTCGTTTCGACAAAAACTTAAAAAAGACAAAAACTTGCGACAGACTGGATGCATTGTGCCCCTTTAGTCTCTGAAATAAATTCCAAATTACCTGGAAGTTTACACACAATTATCTACTTGGAGAGGAAAACTATCGAACTAAAGCTAACCAAGATCTTGAGAATGTAGCGTTACTATTATCATTTATGACTAAACCAAGTAATTATAAATTGCTGAAAACTTCCCCAAACAAATACGTGCTACAATATTCTTATCTGTCAAAAATTTCGTTTGCAGATCCGGTTTTTTTTATTAACCGTGATTATAATTTTCCTCAAAATGTTTACATTTATTATATTAAACAAGGCTTATGAGTCGCAAAGTCAATATTAGGAGGCAAATATGGCACTTTGAATTGGTCAATTTACGAGAAGGTACGTACTGAAATGATACAGTCCTTAGAAACGAAGTTAACTGAAATGAAGAATTATTTTCCTTTCTTTTTCTTCTTTTCTTCCATTTTCTGTTTCTTCTTCTTCTGCATCAAATTTAGGCTGTTTTTGGCTTTAGGAGGGAGAAAATTATATATCTACTTCACGGCATTATGAGCGTGAAACTCGAGTAAGTTCCGACTTAAATTTAGAAATATAAAAGTTGAATACTGTGATGAATTATATTGTCTTTGGCCAACAATCACGTCCAGTTACGAGGATCCGTTGTTGTAGGATTCCTTGGCAAGTTGAATTTACTAAATGCCTAGCTGTCTTGGTTCTCTTAATATTCTACTTATTTAGAAATATATATAATATATATATAGTACCACAACAATTGCACATTCTCAGTCAAAACACTGGCTTCCTCTCCCGTTACCTATTATTTAAAATATTTTTTGAAATACTTGCGTGTAAAAATTTTGTTCAAATTTCTTGTGGATCTTTTTTGTTAAATAGTACAACAAAGCTATCCCATCTGAAACAAATCTGATTCAGCATCGATCATGAAGGCGACAACGATTATCCTTTGTAGCATCCTCCTTCTTGCAACAGCAATGGGTAGGTTTTACAGGCACAATTTATGCAGATTTTGTATCGACTTTGTGGTATGTTTAATACACCTTCGTTAAAAGGCCACGTCCGAGATATTAAAATTCAAACACGATACTTGATCATGAGGCTTTCAGGAACAAAACGTCCAAAATTGTATTGAAACTCAAAAGGACCAGTACTGAAATATAGTGCTTTTTACCAACCCCCTGAAATATAGTACTCCAGCGCTTTTATACGGGGATAACGGGGATGCTCCGCCCGAACTCCAGACCCCTTACCCTTTTATATACCAAATTTCGGCAAAAAGCGTAACCCTTTTTTATACCTTTTCCTTTAAAAGGTACCCCTTTCATATACCTTTTAAGAAAGGCTTTCCTTTATATTTACGTACCTTTGGCGAAGAGAGACCCCATTTATACACCTTTTGACAGACCTAAATTCGCGGCATTTCCTGACCAATTTCTATACCTAAATTTGCGATTTTGAGACCCTTTTATATACCAAAACTTACGAATTTGCGCCCTTTTCTTATACCTGCGGCCTGAAAAAGGTATCCCTTTTGGGCGGAGCATCCTCGTATAGTCCATTATAGGGAGTACCCCCCCCCCCCCCCCCCCCCCCGGGCCAAAACCGTAAGTTTCTTCTTTCTTTCTTGTAAGTGACTTTTAAACACCTGCTCGAAACATTGAGGTATTTAACATCAATATTCCACTGATGTTAAAATATATATTCGGTCGTTGCCTATAGCAAAATAGGCGATACAAACACCTCGATTATTCGTCTTCAAAAATATACCCATAATTCCTTTCCATCTTGAAATAACCTATCGCCTATGACAACCTTTTTTGAAATAGTATCATTAAATGAACTAAACTTATGAAAGATAGTGTAAAAATGGCCGTCTAATCTGGGAAAATATGATCGTCAATAATTTGAAATAGTTTCCTTTTTTGTATCGATTTTTAGTGAGCCAAGCAGATCCAGACCCTGCACCTGAAATGGGTAGGTATTTCGTGGTTTTTTTCTCGGTAATGCACTATGCTTAGAGTATAGTGTATAAACGTTTGTGCCTATTATATTGTAATTCACTAGGATACTTGGTCCGTAAAAATAATAATAAGTTGATACTAATTCCGATTCCATTAATTTATTTTCTGTCGTTGTACCTCGACCATTTCTCAATAGTTATAGCTATATCAATTAACGTGGGAAAAAACCAAAATCCTAATCTTGAGACAGAAAGGGACCATGGGAATTAGCGTTTTTAGTAAAGAATACCTATCATCTTGATTACAAATGACATAAATATCAGACATATTATAGCCTGCAGAACAGGCGTTCTTGTGGGGTTTTCTTGGTGAAATCGGTATTTTTGGGGATCTTTGGAAATTCGAAATGAGCAAGAACAAAACGCGAGCAAGTAGTTGAAACAGGAAGCCCAAACCCACAAGAACGCTTGTTCTGGAGGCTAGACATATCAAAAAGGATTGAGAGTTTTCAGGATTTATAGGCATGAATAAGAATTCAAGCCCTTTGACTGAATAAGTTAATATAAAAATTTGTTTCACACAACAAGTACTAACATCACTCATTCATTGGCAAGTAGAATATGACGTCATAATCCTCATCGTCTTCAAGCGTCGTGACGTCAATTATCATCATGATGAAACTAGTCCATTATAGTGTTTGTATATCAGCATTTCTGTATTATATCCATCGTGAAGTTAGCTAGCTGGAAGTCCGTGTAGTTATTCGTCATGATAACGAAAATGAGTTACATCATCACTAGCTCGTCATTATCACGATGTGAGTCATCGTCTTCATGGCCACTTGTAACTGGATTGCCATGCCATCAGCCATCACAAAAGTACTTCCCGCTATTTTCATTATTGACAATATTTTCATCACTGGCGCGATTTACTTATGATGATAATAACGTCAGTTTATCTTCGTCACTAAATCAATCGAGAGGGATGTCGTCATCGTTGCCACTACTCTGATAGCTTGGTTTGGTTAATGCCCTTAGGGCTGCCTGGGTAAAATTTTGGAAAAGACAACCGGGCTGCGGATAACATAATTCTATCATTTCCGTAGCAAAAGTATCAGTGCTTCCCTCACGTAACGAGCCGAGCACTTTATCGAGAAGAAGACGCGGCAAGTCCCCTTCAGGATCTGTTTGTACTACGTGCCTATAAGCAAAAATAACTGCCTCAAGTGAGGCCTTTAAGGCGGACAGAATCATATGCCTTGGACTGGTTCCGCTTTGGTATGGATAAAAAGCGTACATGGAATGCACATGATCTTCAAACAAAGCTTCCATTTCTTTTTTGGGGTCACATTCCTCTGGCATTTCACTCAACGCCTTACGAATATTAGTAACAATCGATTGGACGTTTGGATCATCAGTATCAACGCTACCATCCTTAACTGCCAAATCAAGCATTTCTTTGTAGATACTGCGATAGAGAACTTTAAAATCTTGAAATCGAAGGAATAACGCCGGTTTTGAATCATCTGTATTCTTGGTAGCCTGTTCAGAGGTAATCTCTGGGTCACTAAAGTTGTTAGGGGGTACAGATAAATTCCGGGATGACAAGTTTGGTTCTTGCTGTCGGTCTGAGGAGGAACCTGGACTTGGAAGACCTTCTGAAGCTGGATTACTACTGACGCCCATTTCTGCAGTCTGGTTTTGTTCTTGGTAGACATGTGGATTACTCATAGGACATTCACAAATCTTTCTGACTTCCTCCGTAAGAATATCTATTTCTTCAGGAAAACCCTTGGCAACCTCTCTCAAGAGGTTGAACTCTGGAACAAAAAAGTGCTCTAGGTACTTTGTTTCCAGGGCCTTGAGCAGGTTTCGCAGGAGCATCATGACACAGGAACCACGGTTGTCTTTATTCCAGAATTCCATTCCAGTTTTTTCAACGGCCCAGAGCAGTATTGTTTTCAGAAAGTAGGTGGCAAAACCAGTGAGCTTCATTTTTCTTTTGATGTTTGAGTAATAAAGCTTGAAGCATCGGTAGCACTGGCGTTGGACAACATTCAGCTCTTTACTCAGAAGAAGCTCAGCATGGGAAAAGGACAAGCGAAAATCAAGGTCTGGTCTTTCACTTTCGTTTGGACTCTTCGCCACAAGGTGGAAGCCATAATCAACGATACTTGAAATAACATCCTGATTGGGCCACAAACGATCTCGTGATATCCAAGCCCTAGCCACGGATGGCCAACCCTTGGCTACGAATGCTGGTACGATGTCCATGCCGCCTTTCTGTTTGGTCGGATCTGCTGTACTTTGCAGGTATTCCTTTTGATGGACTTCATCCGGTTTGAATTGATAATTCAAGGCATTCTTTGCTATGGGTACTGATAAGATATCACGTAATTGATTTATATTTTGTTCGTTTTGTTCGTTCTCTTCATTTGTCTCCGATTGGTATTCGTCTGAGTCTTCAATTTTACTACTTTGCTGACTTTCTCCTTTTATGACGCCATGTTGAACTTCTTTGTTTTTATCCTTTCCATCCTCGTCCTCTCCTTTCTCGACAAACGCCGTTGTCAGGGATGGTATTCTGTCTAGGAGTGAAAGTATGATGTCAATGCCACTTTCCGGAGTGGTCGGATCTGCTGCACGTCGTAGGTAACTTTGTAGGTCTTCGTCCTTCTCTTTTTCGGCAGTTGGTCTAAGAGTCTGTACCATGTATGGCAATACCAAAGGCAGGAATTCCTTTACCGTGTCCATGCCACCTTTTTCTTTGATCGAATCTGCAATACGTCGTAGTTCGTTTTGCACGTCTTTGTCCTTTTCTTTTTCGGCAAGCGTTCGTAAAACGTTTTGAGCCATCCCTTCTCCTTTCTTGTATATCTCATCTAGTTTAGATTTCGGTGGTGTGTTTGTGCCAACAATGTGAAAGATTTCTTTTATGGCCTTCATGCCTTCGCCCGAGTAAACGTCAAGGGAGGTTGTGTCCAAGTCAGGAATCAAACTGATTAGCACCCATTCTAGAATACCACGCACTTCTTCATTTGGCTTGGGATTATTACAGTTTATATAGTTATCATCTGGTCTATGAACAAAATCCCATTGTATAGAAGGCCCTGCCAACTCCAGTTTTCTAAATTTGATATCCATATTAGCAGCTTTACTTATATCGATATTTTGAAACGTTTTAAGAACTAAATCCAAGACATGTTTAGTATTGTGCCCAAAGACTTTGGGATGAAGGTCCTTTAGGGTTGCAGATGCGACATAATCAGAGTTCTCCGCCAAGCAGTGTTGAAGGATAGGGTGGTCTTTACCACGAAGACGTACAAAGACAGGGTCCTCAGAGTACTCCATGATCGATTCAGTAATCCTTGTTTCGTCCGATAGTGGGAAGACCATAAAATCTACGTCACTTACTGTTTCTGGCAAAAATATCCTTAAATTCTCCGCTGTGCTTCCATACATACGGAAACCGATAGGGACTGATAAATTTCTAAGTATGGACGCTGGTAATTCGTAAAGGAACTTCCATGTCTCCAAGTCTCTCTGAAACTTTTCTTGCTCTTTTTGCGTACCCATTGCTTCGAAAAAAACATTCAATAAATCCGCGACGGGGTCTCTTGCCTCTGCCATATTGTAATACTGGCCTGTACACTGAGAGCAGAAACCCTAAGAGTAAATTCAGAGAGATTCAGCTCTACTTTATGCTTCGTGTATTAGCAATTTGTGCAGGAACTAGTAACTAAATATATTACGGTGTTTTACAAGCTTTTAATTACCGCCTAAGTTAATTGTACGATTGTGGTTTTCACATCGATTTCGTATTTTTTAATGAACTGGGTCCATAGATGGACCATGGTCGACCAGGGGTCCCTTTTTCTGTCTGCCTGGAAAATACGGTTTCAAATGTTTCCAAACTTTTTTATTTGACACAATATGAATTCATTAATGCCGCGTATTCTGAATCCATGATCGCAATAACATGCATTGTTATATACCAACTGTGAAAGTCCATTTTTCTCGTACTCTGATTGGGAGAGAAGTGATCGCGTGAACACAAACAAGTTTCGATGTTTCCTTGGCGACGCGGCTCTCAGCGGGCAACGGGCCGCGGTAAAACGCGGAAACGGAAAGTGCGGAAAGCGGAAAGTGCGGAAAGTGCGGAAAATGCTGAAAAACATTGATTTCAGATTTCCCGCATTAATCAATCAACGTTGTAATCGCATGTCAATCAGCGTTGCGTGAAACGTAAACATGCTTGCAAAACCACCAATGCCATTGCCTTCGAATGATTTTTAATAGCGGAATTTTGCTATTTTGCTTTAACTGAAACATTTTAATTTTGTCAAAGATGTACAGTTATCCAGCTTGTGCGATGCTTTTTATAACTTTGTTTAATATTACCATGTGAATGACATCAAACACCCTGACAAACACCAGAACAAAGTACGGCGAAGGATGTTATCGATTCAAGGCATGATTGTATTTCTCGGATAGTTTGAACCAATAAATCTGGGCTTTAAGACTTTTCTGTTCTCTCCTTATACTAATCCCGGGCCTAATTTCTTCGCGATCTTAGCTGTGAGTTTCATATCAGTAGTAAAACTGCTTTCACTCTTCTTGTGTGGATTAAAAATTTATCAGATCACTGAACTCTCTAGTTGTTCTTGACTTTAATCCCATTTAAAGTTTAAAATTTAGATTATAAAACTTTTGAATGGACCGATTTTATAACAAGTAATTTCCTTCAAAATGTAATAGATTAGATCCACGAAAATAGGTTCAATTTACATCGGGCTTTCCGCTGTAAATTTTTTTTGCTATTTTCAGTGCAAAATTGCACCTCACCTTGTTAGGCTACGTGATAATTCATATTGCTTCAGGCTTTGTGGGGAAATTACATTTTGACAAGATCCTCAAGTTATAAAAAGCATCGCACAAGCTGGATAATTGTACATCTTTGACAAAATTAAAATGTTTCAGTTAAAGCAAAAAAGCAAAATTCTGCTATTAAAAATCATTCGAAGCCAATGGCATAGGTGGTTTTGTAAGCATGTTTACGTTTTACGCAACGCTGATTGACATGCGATTACAACGTTGTTCGATTAATGCGGGAAATCTGAAATTAATGTTTTTCAGCATTTTCCGCACTTTCCGCTTTCCGCACTTTCCGTTTCCGCGTTTTATCGCGACCCCGCGGGCAGCAATATGTTGTTGACCAGTAATAATGAAACCGGAAGTTGATTGGGTTTTGCAGCCTTGATTCACTCAGAAAAATGCTTGAAAAAAGCTAAAATATAACAAAACACATATTACCAGTTTATTATGAAAGAGTACAAAAATATTAGTGAATCGTTTATATATTTCAAAAGAAAATTATTTGCTCTCAAATTTCAAAACAGATTCAAGATCGTGTGGTCGCCACAAGTTCAGTAAACAAGTCCGTCGGCATCACACAAAAGCTGTCTATAAACCGTACCGATAAAAGTCCCTCAGACTGTTAAAATGCCCGAAAAATCCTTCACGAATAAGCATTTGTTGATGTTTGCGGATTCAAAATATAGCCTCCGTTGCAGACGCCCTGTGGTGTTCGGTTCGAACCGAACCACATAAGACGTCTGCAACGGAGGCTAACGGTTGACTAGACAAGATGGATCTAGCTAGGTTCTAGTGTAATCACCGAATATTCTTTAAAAATTCGTATAGTAATGTTATTCAACTTATCTTCATTCACATTTTTGAAGTCACTTATTTTTCGGGAGCAGATTCTCGAACGTTTAGGCATACCTGTAATATGAAGCCCGAATTTGAAGTAAGTAATTCATTTTATCTCAGTCAGTAAATCTGGCTTTCGTTTATAGGTATTACTGAATTTGATTTTTTCCCATGAATTCTTCACTACAAGCCTTTGATTTGGTAAAATCCCGGACTACTAAGGATATATTGTCGATCAACGATTCTATAGAAGCTTTATAATACTTCAAATAAGGATCTGACTCATTTACATTCTACTTCTGGGGTCGGATATGCCTGTATAAGAGCAAAAATGACCTAAAGCTGTACATGGCGCGGCTAAGCACAGCAAAGTATCCACGAGTTGGCCATACAGGCGGTTTGATTGTTGTTCTTTGACAGTTGGTATATAACAAAACACTTAATGACTGATCCCCCGAGAAATCAGTTAGTTTTGTTTCCCTCGAATCTCAATGTTTCCCTCGTCTCCGCCTCGGGAAACATAGAAATTCTCGGGAAACAAAAACTAACTGTTTCCCTCGGGAAAAGTCATTAAGTGTTAAATGCTTCACGACATAAACTTTGCCAAAGTCAATTTCATGTATTGTGCATTGTGTGATATAATACTTCGACAGCATTAAGGATTGTTAAAAGTAGATAATATACGTCTTTTCATTAATACTCACCGAGAAACCAGATTTCAGTGTTGTTGGCTTTGCTCCACTACCTCCACTAAAGCGCATTCCAAGTGCTGTCGATTTGACAGCTCATTAAAATTCGACCAATACGCGAGCGCTCAGGTTTTTGGTTTACTTTCAATTTCAATTTCAGTTTCAGTATATTTAGTGCTGACAGCATAGCTAATCTTAGTCCTGGCGGTCTATTTCAAGTGTGTCGTCACTCGTATGGACAAATGACTTCCGGGTCCAAAATGAAAAGCAGTTCTATGTGTGAAGATTTTTCTTGCCTTTTCTTCATGACAGGATTTTTTTACACGGGTATTCCCCGCGCTCACGTAAAGGCGGCTGCCGCGGGTATTACCCGTAAGGTCGCTATGTGTGTGTTTGAAAAGCTCTCTACGGGTTTTATTGGTCCCCGCATTACTAAGTTAAAATATTTGTTTCATATACGATGCACGAATGTAAAGAGTTTGCTTATGACTTTTGTGTAAAGTGCTTGAAACCCAAGTTTGTGCCCCAACCACCAAGGAAGCTTGTTTGTTGTGGTAAAAAAATGCAAATAGAAGATGACACGTCCGCACAGTGTTACGAGTGTGGTAAGAACATTCGCAATGCCGTACCAAATGCTACCAGAGAGCAGTATTACGCCAATGGAGGTCGTAAGAAAACACCTTATAAGAGAATAAAATACTTTAGGGACTGGATGAGTCATATCCAAGGTTATCGACCGGTATATTTAGACAACGAAGTAAAAAAGAAAATCATAGACCACTTAGAAGAGCCAACCCCACAAAGTCTACGGAAGACATTGAAAAAATTAAAGCTAGGGAAATATTACAAAGCTATTCCCTATCTTTTGTCTGAAATTACCGGTAAGTCTATTCCCGAGGTTTCTGATATGACAAAAGCCGAGTGGATGTTTTGTCGGCTGGATAAGGATATTCCTTATTACCCTGACATAATCTACGAAATATTTCGCGAAATAGACCCCAACCACCCCCTGTTAGGATGGATTCCAAGAAGATAGTGGATCTTATGGCATAAGACGATTACGTCACATGTTTTCGGCCAATCAAAACCTTCACAATTTTCTTTCACAAATGTGAAACGTTTTCACAAATGTGAAACGTTTTCACAAATGTGAAATAGATTTGTGAAATTAATTTGCATATGAACCAGACAGCCGTTCAATATGTAAATAGAATCCTGTCACGATCTTTTCAAAGCAGATGTTTACTGAGCGAGTTTTCTTTGAAGCTCTTCTTTTGCTTCTTGGTAGATCTTGTTGCGAGATTCCTCGGAAAGATCTTTGACGATCGTTTTTTTGTTTCTTATGTCCGTCTTTAATTTCTCGTATTTGTCTTCTTCGGCTAGAATAATCGAGAATTCTACGTCGTCTATCTTTCTGTCACGCAATGCCTTTGAGACAAGGTCAGTGATCGTATTTACTTTAGCCCTAGACAGCGCTATTGTCGTGTCGTGTTTTGATATTTTCGTGGATAGCTTTTTCATAATGCCCGTAGCAACAGCAGAAATGATACCACAGGCTGCCCCAACGCCGGCCAAAGGAACCCCAACAATTACTCCGGGTCCAGTAAGCGAAGTAGCAACGCCGGAGCCCGTTAACACAACAGATATGGATCCTGAAGTTATCGCAATCTTATGTAGCGTACTCCGGGCTCTGACGTATTTCTTCCTAACTTTTTCGTAGTGTTTTGTCTGCCCTTCTAAGTAAGCCAGTATTAAATTCGCTTTATTCAGACGAAAGTTCTCTGCATTCAATTCGTTAGGGTTGGGTAGATCAGGATACAACTGAGGCGCTGATGGTATAACATCCATTATATACTAATGTACTACGCTTTTGGAAATGACATTGAGGAGCAGCCACATCATGATAATCGGGACTACTGGAATTGGAGAGCATTTAGGAAGATGTTTCCACATGCAGACCCCAGTAAGTTTGAGCGTAGACCCGATGAGATTTACTTCAACGGCTCCAGAATGTACAGCAATGAGGATTTGAAACCAAAAATAATGAAGAAGATAAGTGAGCAGCCTTTGTCAATAACGAAGGAGGCACCCGAGCAACCTAATTTTCCAAAGAATCTATTAATGACCAACCAGGATTACCCATTTTACGATGCTGAAGGTGGCGTAAACGACTTTGATAAAATAGTAACACATTTGAAGATTCCAGTGGGTAAGCAAACGTTTGACGTAGTAGTAAGGAATATCTTTGAGGATTTTAACCTTACGCACACTTCAGGAAAAGAAGCAAGGGAGTGGTTAAAGGGACCTAACTTTAAATATTGGACGCAGCAGTTAAACTTTGCAGTTTGGGCGGCTACGAAGGGCTGCGGGGTTGCCGTGGATATGTTTGACACTGCCTTTCTAAGGTTTCATGTGGCTTTTACTATGCGCCGCCTGTTGAAGGAGCTTAACGACCATTACCGGGGGAGAAGCTGTTTAATAGAATGAATAACCACTACGATTCCGCTGCCCTAGAAACGCTAATGAATGAGTTTAAGCCGCAGCAAAGAGACTTTCGTTATCGGGAGGGTGCCACGCATGGTTTAGGTATCATTTATCTTTACCATCCGACTGGTACGTACCCCGCAGACATGTATCATCAAAAATACCCAGGTAAGTTAGAGTTTGCAGATTTAGGTGGTAGTAGGTGGAACCTTAATCTTATTGAGAAGATTGAGACGATTTACCCCAGTCCATGGGATCCATTTGTATTATTAAAAGGAAAAGGCCTAAGAAACCTAGCTCGAATTAACCGCAGCATAGAGGTATTCGTGTACTGCATCTTAGGAGCGCAGGTAAATACCCGCAGCCCCATTGTTGGTTCCCAAGGTGCTTCGCGGGAAACGCAACAGGAATTCCTAACCCTGTTTGAGTCCGCAATAATAGAAAATGACATATCCAAATCGGTGCAGAGATATCAATTGGCGGTGCAGCAATCTAAAGTGCGGTTAGATTACGCCTTGAGTCCTGGTTGTTGGTTAATGCCAAGTAATTTGGTCATCAACACTAATTCCGTTGTGGGTTATAACAACAAGCTGCAGCGAGCTACTAAGGATATGAAGTTTGGGGTGAATGACGTGAACTCTGACATGACCAAGGGCATTCCTCACTTCGTAGAGAAGCCAAAGAAGGTACACGCAGAAAGACCAATTCCCAAGCCCACAGCCCAAAAGAAGGTCCATGTTATGCCACCCGAGGAATATGACCACAACTTACTAAAGGCCGGCTTAACAGCTGCAAGCATTGGTCTGAGTTATTATATATGGCAATGAACAACCCCCACATAGCTGGAGTAGATTGTGTTTATACGACTTAGTGACAGGCGAGAAAAAATACACCCAGGCATCATGGGTTGATGTCACGGGGATGTCCGTGGATCTGAACTACTCTGGGAAGAAGCTGATAATATGCAGTATTTGCATTGGCGCGAGTAGTCATGCAAACGTAGGATTTCGTTTCTGCGACGACAAAGGAGTATTGCAGCCCATGCGTGCGAGGACAAACAACAGGGAGCCTACGCATTTTTCAGTAGAGCCACCCACCAACAGTGTCGAAAACCAGTCCGTTTGGACTTTCCACATGGTTGCTGATTGCCACGGGAAAGTAAAGCTGCAAATACGCGTAGATGATTCTGGGAGCGTTTGCGTAAGTAGCATAGAGGACCAAAGAAATCAGCCTTATAATCACGTGATCATTAGCAATTTGACGGTGGTTAGCCTCTAGAAGGTAACTTTGGCACCTGGGATATATGAGTCCGCATTTAAGTGAAACGCACTACGTCCACTACTTAGGCGCAAAGGAGTACGCAAGGCATGAGTGGTTTGACACGGGGATGTGGGCTGAAGTTGGAGGACCTGCGTTAGTCATTTGTACCATTAGCATTAACACGGGAGTGAGCGCGAACGTAGGGTTTAGGCTTGTCGATGAGAATGACGAGCCTTTGCCTCCCTATCGAACTTCCCCGAACAGCAGAAGGGCGACCCACTTTTCGATGGAGCCAAACACTAGGTCCTCTGAAGACCTAACACCAGTTACTTTTCATATGGTAATCAATTGTAAATATGCTAAGTTACAAATATTTCCTGACGATGGTAGCAACGATGGGTCGATGCTGGGTCACGTAAGGATAAATAGCATAGGCATAGGTAGTAATATTACTGACGCGGCTTGGAATCATAAGCCCATTAGCACCATGACTGCTATACCTTTAGTTCCGTGTTATCAAGGCGGCGCGAATACTATCTTTACTTATCCCCAGTCGAGGATGCCGCGGATGCATGACGACGATAAGCCCCCAGTAATACACAAGGATAAGATTAACCCCGCATCTTCTTCAGGAGAACCGACCCGATAGCTACTACCAGGATCCAGATGTTATTCCCCACGAACTTTAACAGTTCTCCGCCGGCCCTAAGTGCCAGGCCAAGAACACTACCAAGCAGCCCAGGCAAGCCGGCTGCCATCTTTTTCTCTAAGTCTGTTAGTCCCTTACCTAACTTGCTTACGCCTGCGCCCGTAGCCTTAAGCGCGGACAAGATTACCCCTACTACGGTGCTAATAGTGACCGCGAATGCCAGCGGAACGCCATACTTTACCAAAGCCTTTTTTATCTTTTCCTTGGTGGTAAGTCCCCGTTCCCGTTCTGCGGCGGCAAGTTCCGTCTTTGCCTCTTCGAGTTTTTCCAGGGTGGCTTCCAATTCCCTTTCTGCAGCTGCCCGCTCTTCTTCGGGGCGTGTTTGGTCGGCTATTATTTCCCGCTGCGCGTCGGCATGATGTTCTAAGTCCTCAACAGCACCCCTTAGTTGTCGAATTTGCTCGTTCTTACGAGCAATGTCGTTTAACAACTGTATTCTATGTTGTTCGACTTCCATTAGGGCGTTGGCGGAATTCATAAGTTCCTCATCCCTTTCATCTAAGCCTGCTAAGGCATCGCAAAGGGCCTGAAACGTTCCATTGCGGTCTGCTATGGCGTCGTCAAGTTCTTCCTTAACGGCCTCGTTTTTCTCATTTGTCATATCCCTTTCCTTCTTTGCAGTTTGTAGTTCATCGATTAGTTGTTTTCTTTCTCCCGTGGCGTCATTCTGTAGTCCTTTGATTCTGTCCACGAGCCTTTCTATTTCCGCGTCTTTTTCCCTTCGAATGGAGGTTATGGCCGCGAGCTTTTCCTGTTCCAGGGCAGAAATGTCCTCGTTCTGTCTTTCCATTAGCGTAGATAGGTCTTCGATTGTTTCTTTGCCTGCTGAAGTTGTATGACTTTTTGGCCTTCTGTCTTTCCACCTGCTTCGGGTGGCAGTCGCGCAAAGGCGGCGAACAACCTTTGTTTACCGATGTTTATTCGCTCCTCGGACATTGCTCCTGTATTGCTAAATTAGGTTTCCCAATGGCTTGCCTTAAAGTTGGGGGAATCTTGGGGTCGTCAAAGAACCTTCCTCTTTCATCTTTTATTACGTAGACTTTAGAGCTGCTTCTTGGAAGTCTGCCCAGGATTATTTCTTTCCCCATTCATTGTCTTCATCGAATAACATTATTGCTTTCTTAGGATCCCAATCGGGTAATAGTTCCACCAGCCTATCAAAGTCGTCCGGCTGTTCTTTTTCCATGGATTCATCCATCTGTTCCTGGATTTTGCTAAGCCATTGGGCATCTGGAGGTTCAGGAACTGGCCCCAAGTCTTCCATTCGCAGATACTCCGGGACGGGGCTGCGTGGGTTCCTAGATTTGAACTTGGCCCTTAAAGAGCGCATAGCATCGCGGGCCCTGCTGCCATATTTGCGTCTTAACTTGTCAAAAAGGCCCCGCCTGTCTACGTTGTCATCGGGAAGCAAGGAATCGTATTCTTCGTCGTTAATGTCGACTTGACCTTCTTCGGTAAGGGGGTCAAAATCCGTTCCTTCTACTTCCATTATATATGATAAGCTCAAAGTTAAACCCCAACGTATTACCTAGGTAGGTTGGCGGGCTGAAAGCAGAACGCACCTTTCACCGGGTTACCTTTACCCCCAGCAGCGCAAAGCCAGGAGAAACCTTGTACGTGGGCGTACCCCGCCTAACGGATAACCTAGTATTGGTTCCTGGTACGTTAGCGCTAAGGTTTGACTTAGCGGTGCAGCCAGATACCGCAGACGCGCGTCATGTCGTCAATAACGCAGGCAGGAACCTCGTCTCTAAGATGAGAATCAAGTTTGCCGGGGAATCCCTTTCGGACTTGAATAGGTACGACTTGTACACCACGTACAAAGACTTATGGTTGACTGCGTTTGACCGCGCGCAAAGGATAGAACAAGGAATTGCAAGCGCAGCCATACGCAAGGTAAGAAGCGCAGCCTCTGGCGCCTCAGGAGAAGACGAAATAAAGACGGCCTACGGTACTAAATATGTTATCCCGTTGGCTTTCGAAGTTATCACGAACCATGGCGCGTATTACCCAAGGCAGCTAAGTGGACTGCAGTTCGAAGTAACCCTAGCAGATACTACGAACATCCTGCAAGGAAAGGACGTAAGTTCCTCAGCCGTCCACCCATACTCCGTTACTAACTTGGAGCTGCAGTACGAAACGGTGTACAGCGAAGAGCTGGCCCGTAGCGCCGGCATGGAATACAGTGCAGGAAAGGCATTCCTTTACGACCACGTAGTGATGTACAAGACGTTCAGCTTTACAAACAACGTCAAAGAGGTTATCAACCAAAGCATTAATCTTCCCAGGCGCAGCCTTACAGGGTTAATGTTGCTGTTCGCAAAGACATACACCGCGGGATTGCGTGACTCCGAGGTATTCTTTAATCCTAACATTACCAACGTAGGCGTTAGCATCAACGGAGTGCCTAACAAGGTCTACTCCCAAGGGATAAAGCCCGCGGATATGCACCGGGAAGTCGCACGCAAGTTTGACGACCAAATTGCCCCAAAGGAGTTCTTCACGGATAAGTATGCGTTATGGATTGACATGCGCACTACCAACGATGAATCTATGCACGGTCAGGGTCTGCGGCTGGTAAACACCCAGGACGGTATTACTTTGGAAATCAAGCGCACCAAACATGCCAGCGATTCTACTAAGATAAACTGCTACGTCTTTGTCGTGTCTGACGCGCAGCTAAGCGTAGAAATGAATCAGCTAAAGAGCGTTGCGTACTAGGCTGTCGTTCCTTGAGCCAAGCGAAAGGAAAGTTAAAAAAACCTTTTGATATACCATGTTACGCGTCTTCGAAAACAACAACACCAAACTGCAATGCATAGTGCGAGGCGAAACTTTGTACTTCAAGGGAAAGGAGGTCGCCGCGGCATTGGGATATTCCAATGCTAGAGATGCTTTAATCACACACGTTTCGGATAAGTACAAGAAAAGACTGTCTGAGTTAAAAGGGGTCGTGAATCGTGACACCCTTACTATGCAGCCACATTCCGTGTTTATTTCCGAGCCTGGTTTGTATGAACTGATATTCAGCTCCAAACTGCCTCGGGCCGTAGAGTTCCGCGATTGGGTATTTGAGGAAGTCCTACCCGCGCTGCGTAAGACTGGTAAGTACGCAATAGAGCGGCGCTTTGACGGCCCTAACAAGTTGGTCTTCAAAATAGAGAATGAATTCGACCTGCATAAAAAGGTGGTAGACTACATCCGCAGGTTCTACCCCCAGATGCTCGTGGCCCCTGGTCTAGGTGAACTGCAGGACTCCGACGGTAAACGCATAAAGTGCTGGCAGAAAGGATATCAACGCGGCCAGCCCAACTTGTTAATCCTTAATGCACACTTGCGATACCGTGGTTTCTGCGTCGAGCTGAAGACTCCTAAAGGCAATGGAGTGCTGTCTGAGGATCAGCGCCTGCTGCTGCCAATCCTCTTCTTTATCCTCCTCGCAGCGTACGCAAATGTTCTTCAGACACACCCTGTTCTCCATGTGGTACTTTAACATCTGCTTGCTGCTGAACAGACGATCGCAGTGTTCGCAGCGCTTCTCCTTTGGCTTCCTACAGACCTTCTTTTCAACATGGTATTTGAGCATTTGCTTAGAGCTGAACTCCTTGTTGCAGTGCGTGCACTCCATATATAATAAGAGTTTAATAAGCCTTATTAGAATCACAAAGGGTATTTCATAAAGTCCACAACTGACTCCTTAGCCCACGTTGGCATAGTTATCAGCGCGCCAAACCGCTCTGCGCGCTTCAGACCGCACATTTCCTCATATAGCTCCTTTACGCGTCCATTCAACCGGTCTATCTCCTCTCTTTGCATTTCGACCGTCCTCTCCAGGTCTGACTTTCTTTGACGACGTTAACCATTGCTTTGACTGCTTCCACGGGCTCCATTATATATAAATGGGGTTTATTAGATATAATGAACCCGAATCACATGCCTTGTAACGCTCTGATAGTAGGACCCACCGGCTGCGGAAAGACACAGTTCGTAGTAGAGCAGCTATTAGGACCCTTTAGATACCGTTTCGACTACATAGTGCTGCTTTGCCCTACCTACGCGTGAATAACCGCACCTGGACGGGCATAGGAGTGAAAGATGACGACTTCTTTGTGGATATCTTAGATCCTAATGAGTTATCCGCGCATCTTAAGTTCTGGCATAGACAATTCCCTAAAGATACTCAGACACTCCTCATACTGGATGACATTGCCTGCGGGGACGACGTAAAAAGGCGCACATCAGAGCTTGTTAAACTCGCCTTTAGCGGCAGACATGACAATATCAGCGTTTGGTTGCTCTCGCAGCAGCTTACCAGTGTCTCTAAGCCTTTTAGGGAAAACATAGGTTCACTTGTCGTCTTCTACACGCCCAGTAAGAGTGACCTGGAAACCATTTTAAGCGACTACGGCGGCGAGATATCCAAGGAACAGTTACACGAATACATGCGGCATCTAAAGACGCACCAACATTCCAAGATGATCTTCTCTTTGAGGTTTCCGTTTGACGTTAACATATATGGAGATTGAGCAGCTCTTAGATGAAGTCCCCACACAGTTAGACGAAAGTAACCTTAAGGAACAACTTAACGTCCTTGTGTCTTCTGGGAAGTGCAAAGAAATGATAGGCAAGGAACTTACCCATGAGCAAGTTAACAAGTTGTCAGAGGAGGAGGTTAAGAAGTTCCATAAGAGGTACGAGGCCGCCCTTGCAAGTAAGACCACGGACGCCGTAGCAGACTCCGCCATTAAGGTAGCTCCATATAGTTAAAAGGCTTTTGAGGTACATGTTACATATTGCTGTATTTAAAAAAAAAAAAGTATGTTTTGACCCTTTTTTGCGCATTGTACTAATATTAGTAAATCAAGGTTTCAGTTTTTACAAAAAAATATCACATGACGGGTCGCCATAGCAACGTAACGTTAGTCTTAATTGAGGCTTTTTTGTAATGAAAAAAATTAAAGCTCGAGTTTTTCGCGGTGAATTTTTTTCTAAATATGTTAAGTGAAATCATACTACTTATTTCATCATTTGACACCGCGACTTAAGTATCCCAACGACAGAACCTTAGATTTAACACAATTTCTGTCTTTTCACAATTAAAAACATTCTGTCGTTAGAACTCGCTAAATATTTTGCAAGCTGATTGCTTTTGATATCGAAAAAACACTGTAAAAATTTGAAGACATTTTACCGCCAAATTTCCGAGATTTTTAATTTCAAAAATCGCGCACAAAAATTAGTCAATTACGTCATCAAAATAAAATTTCTACAAGATCCGTATTTGCGCATGTGCGAAACTGAGCGAGCGATGTAAACATTTGTGCCAGCCAATACAAACCCACCGACCATCCATGATATTGCTGAATTTCTCGCGGAATTACCACTCGCAGGCTCATCGATAATGCACGAAATATTAAAATTGAACTTGTTTTGAGCTTCACTTGAGTCGTTAAAAGGCACTGATGTAATTGTTTGGACATTGTTTTGGATTATTTGCAGTGTTCTTTTATTCCAGCATGTTTTGAAAATTAATTTTACGACATTTTTTGAAACTGCTTGGCGCACCGCCATCTTTATTTTGTTTTTCGTGGCTTTAAAAGCTCGCGCCATCATAAAACTCGTTCCCATTTCCCTCGCGGTAAAAATTAACTATATGGAGCTACCTTAAGTTGGCAACTGAATTGGACTTGCGCTTGGACTTGCGCTGCCCATAGACGACGTGGAGCAACTGCGGAAGGACATAAGAGATGACTATGTCATATCCCAAGAACTTAAGATAACCTGTGGGTGGTTGTTTTTGAAGTGCGGTAAGTTAATGGCAGTCGCCTCTGCAGCACTTCACGTAGCTCAGCATGTCGACTTGAAGGAGGTACTAGGTTCCTTTGGAACATCTTGGAAGGACTTCAAGAAGGACAGAGCGGCACTTGCCGGGGTCGACAAAGAACCTAATCAAGTACCTAGCTAAGTCATCCGCGGGAGTTAATCAGGTCGCCTCAAGTACTTATCAAGTCCTTCTCAAGTACTTACTCAAGTCATTCTCAAGTCGTCCTTAAGTTACTTATCAAGTCCTTCAAGTCCTTAGATATAAATGAGTGAAGCTGAATCGAAGGCGGAGGAAACCCCTCAAGTAGAGGAGCAAAAGGTTGCCAAGGCTAAATCTCCAGGCAGAGTTGCTGCCGGTAAGAAGCTTGCGGAGATGAACAGGAAGAACAAAGCCAAAAAAGAAGAAAAGGTGGAGGACGAAGGCGAATCCTTTATTAATCCTGGGTACGTCATCGGCGCGTTGAGAGTTGCTATAGCAGCAGGCAGCCTCTACTTACAATGGCGGGCTACGAAGCCAAAACTAGAATTAGAGGCCGTGCATGTGACGCAGGAGCCCCCTAAGAGAAGCAAAATACCCGTGATGGAATAACCTTCTCGCTCTGTAATATAATGTCAACCGCGTTATTGAAAATTGTTGAAAAGGCTGCTATCATTACTTCTATTGTTGCGGGTATTGGTTGGGTAGGTAAGAAAGTGCTCAAAGAAGACTTTACTGAAGACCCAAGTAAGAGCTTCGCTGGCTTTGCTAAGATGACCGCTGCCGTCGGCGGGGCTATCATGCTAAAGGACTATTTGAAGAAGGAAAAGTACATCCCTAATGTATAAATGGCTAGTTTGATCGCAGGCGGAGTTATTGCAGCTTTAGCATTCACAGGAGCTAATTATGGCGGTCAGTATTTGGATAGATTAGTTAGAGGCGACAAAAGCGGAGAATTAGCCGCCGAAAGAAAAAGACACGACTTAGCGCTGGAGAAATATCAAAGGGACGTGGCAGCTTGGAATGAAAAAAGACAAGCTTACAGGGATTGGTTGGACAAGAACTACCAAGACAAAATGCAGGCGGATAAGAACTTCGAAAATACAGACTACGCCTTTAAGCTCTATGCGCAGGCGCACCCCGACTTCAAGATTAGTAAACCTCAGTTTAAGAATTACTACCAGCCTTCTAAGAAGCAAAAAGATAGCGAGCTGGTCTTTGTAGGAGTTGCAGGGCTGGCTGGAGGTGTAGCTTTGGCGTATTTAGTCTAAGCTGCGCGAAGCATGAGCGTCTAATATATATGATCGTCTTTTTGGAAAGCGATAAGAATAACTTTACCACTTATTTGAATCCCCCCATCATAGCCCATAAGGTTAGGCTCATAAGTTGCTCTTTGTACAATTCTTGGTATAACTTGGTGAATGGCATGGTCACCGAGTATAAGGGGTCTAACAATTATCAAGGCGTAATGCTCCCAAATGGACATTACACCCCAATCACACTGGCCAAGGAATTAGCAAAGTACGGCTATACTCTCACCACAGGATTGCCGCACGAAATGACCTTCAAACATAATCTACCAAACAATTTCTCGGTAACCCTAGGAAAAGCTGATGCATTGGGATCTTTACTAGGTGTCTCGGGCAAATCGATCACCAACACAGCCATACCCGTGAAATGGAAAGTCGCATCCTCTTATGAAGTCTATTGCGACTTGGTTCATAGTTACAGCAATGGAAAAAAGTCTTCTCTTATGTCCCAGTTTCTGCCCAAAGGTAATCCATTTGACCTGGTAGAATACACTCCCATTTCTTTGAGCTATGATTTGTCTCGCGAATTGGTAGAAAGCATAAACATCACCATCAAAGTGGACGGAGAGACGGCGGATTTCAACGGACGCAAGATCAATCTTGTTTTGGAATTCATATAATGGGTCGAACGGAGGACAAACTCAAGAGGATTTACTATGGGCCTGAAGGCTATTGGAGAGGAGCGTCGGCCATCAAGAAACTTGCAGCCGCTGCCAGGGTATCAGAAGAAACGGCTAAGAATTGGTTAAAAAAACAAACCCTCTGGCAGGTTTATCTTCCAGTGCCCAAGTACATTCCCAGGCCCAGCTTCACCGTAAATGCCCCCAATGAAGTTCATCAGGCAGATTTGCTTTTCTTACCGCACGACAAGGTGAGAAGAAAGACCTATAGATACGCTTTGACCGTAGTCGATATCGCAAGCAGATATAAGGACGCCGAACCCATAACCAGCAAGGATTCTGGGGAAGTCGCGGAAGCCCTAGGTAGGATTTATAAGCGCGTCTTGAAATGGCCCAAGCTGCTGCAAGTGGATGCGGGAACAGAGTTCATGGGCGTGGTCACCAAGACCCTGAAAGACCACAGCACTAAGATTAGGAGAGCTGAAGCAGAGTACCACAGGGGTCAGAGCATCGTCGAAAGATTCAATAAGACCTTGGCCGAGCGCCTATTTGGATACTAGTATTGGAAAGAGCTGGAAGATCCCTCCAAACGCAAGAGGGAATGGACTCAGAGACTCCCCCAGGTCGTCGCGGCTTTGAACAACGAGGTGGCCAGGGCTACGGGAATGAGACCCAAGGATGCTATAAAAAAGAAACACGTGGAACACAAGTCCTACGTCAGAAGTTCAAGGGCGGTCGGACTGAAGGAAAAAAAGCTCCCCCGCGACATAGTGGTCAGATACCTCTATCAGCCGGGGGAACTCGAAGGTGGCAGTAAGAGAGCCACGGATCCTAACTGGTCTCTGGAAACGTATAAGATTTCGAAGTCCGTCACCAAGGAAGGTGTTGTATTACCTAGATGGCCCAAGTCGCGGATTCGTCAAGGAAGAGCTGCTCATAGTCCCTAAAGACTCAGAGTAGTGCTGCTCCACGCGCCCGATTACACTCTAGGCATGTCAGTCTTACATTGCCTCTGCAATGCCCGCGTTTGTTATTTATACGATCCACGGAGAACTGTTGATCGTCATTCGGGTCAAACCTCCATAGCAGCGGTATGTTACACTTGGCACACCTTGCCCCTTTCTTATAGACGTCGTCCACGCATAGGTCGAATTTGACCCCCGCATTGCGGGGATCGGTACTCTTTTCTTCGTCGTGCCGCTTGTAGCGAAGGAGTTTCTTAGCAATGTTCTCTTTGGCTACGTCTTCGGGGGTGCGATCATAACGCAGTCGCGGACCCCAGGCTCTTTTTAGTTGTTTGGCATATTCTACACGGCTTACGGCGGTGTAGATAAGGTTGCTCCAACACAGCCGCTGGTCTATGATCCACAGCGTTTCCTTTATGGTAAGTCCTTGCGCGCTGTGGACTGTCATGCAATAGCCCAAGCGCCAGTCTGGATGGGAGGTAATTCTTTCTACTTTTTCTATTGGCACCCAGGCTTTATCGTGCGTTACTGCATTCTGCAGTTGGATGTCCGTGCCGGGTACGTAAACGTCGCGGCGCTGCATGCGGGTGTCGTGGGGTTTGTAGCAAACGGGCACGGGGTGCGCAGGAAACCGTTTTCGGTGTATTTTGAGTAAGTCTTTCTGTATGCGAGATTGTGCCGCGCGCTTACTGCTTAGCACCAGATCTTTAGGATGCCAGGCGTATAGGAAGTCCTCGTAGGACTTCGCTCCTACGCGTTTGCGCAGTGTCTTGCATTGCTCGGCGTCACTGAGCCCCCTTAATTCCGCTTTCAGGCTTCTACCTTGATCCTTGCTGCGGTAATCTGTGTTAATTTCCTCCGCATGGTCTACGAAATCTTTCAGCCATTCGTGGGGCATCTCTCCGGCTATTGGAGGAGGCTGGCAGGGATCTCCGGCGAATATTACTTGACATTTCCCTCTTAGGAATTCTACGAATTCTTTGAGGATTTCTAAAGGAACGGTGCAAATCTCATCCCAAAGTATCACCGGAGGTATGTCGTGGATTGCTTCCGGCACCCATTTTTGACCATTCCAACGAAAGAAGCTGTGGTAGGTTTGTGCGTCGTGGCCCATTTCGCAGAGTTCTCTTTCCAAGCGGTGCGTTGGAGTTAGCACCTTTATCTTAGGAAAGAGTTCTAACACACGCGTCGTCTTACCGCTGACGCCCGTACCGAGGTAAGAGAAGCGTTGGTAAGAGAAGCGTTGGTAAGAGATTGGGTTCGCAACTGAAGGTAGGGGGTCCGCAGTGGGGATTACGGAACCACGGGTGTGTTCTCCGTGATATTCTACGCGTTCCCTCCAAGCTTTGATTTCTTCATCTTTGACGCGCCATTGTCCACTTTCCGCCAACTCGTCTTCTGTGTAGAATTCTTTCATCTTCTCTAAGACGTGCGGTTTCACGTACAAGGAATCCGTAGCTACGCGCGGAACGTCCTCCGTAGGAGCATTGCTAAGAGATTGATATGCGCATATGCGAGCATACTAGCACGCAGATGGTAATACTGCGGCCGATGGTCCTGGTAGTAACACAAAGCATTCCATTTGTGCAGATGATCTTCTACTAAATAGTCCCACTTCTCCACAGACACCATTGTTCCTTGTTCATGGGCGCGCTTGATAAGGAAGCTTAGTTCGCCTTCGTCCGTTATTAGGCGTCTTTGCATATGTTTCTCACCCTCCTTAGCACCTTGTGTGAACTTTCCTATGACGATTCTTGCGGTTGGGTTGTGCTCCGGTAACCACTTCGTGAGGCTACTGTGGCAAAGTATGGCTTCATGCGCGGTGTATTTTAACAATTGGCGCTCTTCGAGGAACTTTAACAATGGTACGGGTATCCATTCTTTCTCCTGCAGATGCTTACCATACCAAGCGTAAATTATGGGGTGTACGGCGCGTCGTAGTGGCCGTCTAACGAAACACGAAAGAACTGCGAGTCTGGGTGTCCGTAGCGGTCGTAATATTCCTTACAATCTCCTAGGCCTTTGAATGACGCAGGGTAACAATGTTTCATATCCAAGGATACGTATTCTTCCTCGTCGTATTTCATGTTCCAAAGATCGCCGTGGCCGTGTTCTACGCATGCTTTGGAGATCTCCTTGAATTCCTTTGGGGTTGGTTTCCACCCATTCCTTCTTTTTGCGGCTAAGAAGTCTAATCTGCGGGAGCTAAGGACCTCGTCTGAGAAGTCTTCACCCATACTCTCACAGGAACTTTGGATGCGTTGATGTTCTACTTCTGGGCGGTATAGAGTTCCATCTTGGGTAATGAACTGACTTCCTTCGGGATCCATCAACCAAATGGAATTCTCATGTATTAGCTCTGCCAATGGCGAGGTCTTGTAGAGTTTTGTCTCCTTCTTCTTCGGAAACCTAAGTTCACGCCAAGCGTGTCCATTATGCTGGTAGATGACTATAGGCGCGCCTCTGCCTCCGTATTTGTGCGTTCCTGGGTAAATGTAACCGTCCGTGATATCTTTCACATGTATTCGCCTTTCTAAAAGGACTTCTAGTTTTTTGATGTTGTCTATGGTAGCTCCAGCCCTATGAGTAGCATCTTCCCATCTCTTGATAGCTTCTTTCCTCTTTGGGGTAAGCTTACCACCTCTGGAAGAATCTTCGAAGAATTCCCTTACCAGCTTCCCGACGCAGTTGCCAGGATGCCGCATTGGCTTCAACGTCTTGACGTCCGGCTCTTTAATCTCATACGCACCATAGATAACCACCGCAACTGGGTAAGCAACCTCGTAGAACAGCATATCAATCCCCACCAGGGCCCCGGGGCGCGTATTCTTATTCAGAACGAACAAGCTTTGCTTACCAGACGCCCGAATAGGGTTACGACCTCTTTCTATTATCCATTCACCGTCGTAATACTTTATAAACGTTAACTGTAAACGGTAATTACCTTCAGGCATCAGGTCTATTATTTTTTCGGCTCTTTCTTTGTCCATGATTTCTTCTGTGTCTCCTTCTGTGAATGTCGTGAAGGCGAAGTCGGCGTCCAAACGATCCAATACCTGGGTTCGCAGTTTGCGCACAGTTTTGTTTCGAATGCTTCTGATGGCGTCCATCTATATATAGGAAATATTTTAGCCTACGTTTACGACCTTACGCGGACGCATCCAATATTTCATAGGACGACGTCTAAAAGCAGGTTTGGGAACCGCGGGCTTTCTTGTCAACTCCTTTACGTATTCCTCACGCGTTGTTGTACAAGTTGTCACAATTTCACAGGGATCCTTCCTGCGTAGATGGGAAATCAGGCCACACTTTATAAAACTCCCATTACACCTCGGACAAACAAACTTGCCAGTCATCTTATACTTAACGATATTTTGTCCTTCATAAAAGTACCAGCACGAATGAAAACCGCGGCGGCCGCGCGGTACTTTACACAGAAGTCGTAGATAAACTCTTTACATTCGTGCATCGTATATAGAACAAATATTTAACTTAGTAATGCGGGGCACCAATAAAACCCGTAGAGAGCTTTTCAAACACACACATAGCGACCTTACGGTTAATACCCGCGGCGGCCGCCTTTACGTGAGCGCGGGGAATACCCGTGTAATTCCGGGGGGTGACCGCGAGTCCCCCTTACTGCTGCGTAGGAAGGAAGGAAGGAAGGAAGGAAGGAAGGAAGGAAGGAAGGAAGGAAGGAAGGAAGGAAGGAGGGGAGGAAGGGAGGAAGGGAGGAAGGAAGGAAGGAAGGAAGGAAGGAAGAATAGTCAGAGTCATTTTGAAGGACTAGGATTATCAGGATTTTTCCACCTAAGTGAATGTTAATCTGACTTCGTAATCTCGTAAATTTGTTTGAATTATTGTTTATTTAACTTGTATTGAAAAAAAAAACTTTGTCGCCTAGCTTGCTTTTGCAAGCGCCGTTTTGTCACAGAGAGCCCAAGCTTGGTTCTTTGTGCCAGTATATTTTACAGCAAATGCATGTAGTCAGCAATAAAACGCTGTTTATCTATCAAAGATTTCTTAGAAAGCTCGAGATTTTTTTATACATACTCCTCTTTCATGTTCCGTTCTTAGCTAGCACCGAGGTTTGGCACATTTGGAGCGATTTTTGCGAAAATAGCAGAAAATACTAATAAAAGGTATTAAAATATATTATATTTTATATTTATATTTTGTATTTTCTCACTGATCACATGAATTCGTTGTAAAAATAGACTGGCACTAAAACCAAGCTCGGGATCGATGTGCTTTTATTTATGTTTGCTTGCGTCGCGCGCGCCGAGTTTGCTTTCGTTATAAAAATACTGCCTTGAAATTTGAGAGCAAATAATTTTCTTTTGAAATATATAAACGATTCACTAATATTTTTGTACTCTTTCATAATAAACTGGTAATATGTGTTTTGTTATATTTTAGCTTTTTTCAAGCATTTTTCTGAGTGAATCAAGGCTGCAAAACCCAATCAACTTCCGGTTTCATTATTACTGGTCAACAACATATTGCTGCCCGCGGGGTCGCGATAAAACGCGGAAACGGAAAGTGCGGAAAGCGGAAAGTGCGGAAAATGCTGAAAAACATTAATTTCAGATTTCCCGCATTAATCGAACAACGTTGTAATCGCATGTCAATCAGCGTTGCGTAAAACGTAAACATGCTTACAAAACCACCTATGCCATTGGCTTCGAATGATTTTTAATAGCAGAATTTTGCTTTTTTGCTTTAACTGAAACATTTTAATTTTGTCAAAGATGTACAATTATCCAGCTTGTGCGATGCTTTTTATAACTTGAGGATCTTGTCAAAATGTAATTTCCCCACAAAGCCTGAAGCAATATGAATTATCACGTAGCCTAACAAGGTGAGGTGCAATTTTGCACTGAAAATAGCAAAAAAAAATTTACAGCGGAAAGCCCGATGTAAATTGAACCTATTTTCGTGGATCTAATCTATTACATTTTGAAGGAAATTACTTGTTATAAAATCGGTCCATTCAAAAGTTTTATAATCTAAATTTTAAACTTTAAATGGGATTAAAGTCAAGAACAACTAGAGAGTTCAGTGATCTGATAAATTTTTAATCCACACAAGAAGAGTGAAAGCAGTTTTACTACTGATATGAAACTCACAGCTAAGATCGCGAAGAAATTAGGCCCGGGATTAGTATAAGGAGAGAACAGAAAAGTCTTAAAGCCCAGATTTATTGGTTCAAACTATCCGAGAAATACAATCATGCCTTGAATCGATAACATCCTTCGCCGTACTTTGTTCTGGTGTTTGTCAGGGTGTTTGATGTCATTCACATGGTAATATTAAACAAAGTTATAAAAAGCATCGCACAAGCTGGATAACTGTACATCTTTGACAAAATTAAAATGTTTCAGTTAAAGCAAAATAGCAAAATTCCGCTATTAAAAATCATTCGAAGCCAATGGCATTGGTGGTTTTGTAAGCATTTTTACGTTTCACGCAACGCTGGTTGACATGCGATTACAACGTTGATTGATTAATGCGGGAAATCTGAAATTAATGTTTTTCAGCACTTTCCGCACTTTCCGCTTTCCGCTTTCCGCACTTTCCGTTTCCGTTTCCGCGTTTTACCGCGGCCCGTTGCCCGCTGAGAGCCGCGTCGCCAAGGAAGCATCGAGACTTGTTAGTGTTCACGTGATCACTTCTCTCCCAATCAGAGTACGAGAAAAATGGACTTTCACAGTTGGTATATAACAATGCATGTTATTGCGATCATGGATTCAGAATACGCGGCATTAATGAATTCATATTGTGTCAAATAAAAAAGTTTGGAAACATTTGAAACCGTATTTTCCAGGCAGACAGAAAAAGGGACCCCTGGTCGACCATGGTCCATCTATGGACCCAGTTCATTAAAAAATACGAAATCGATGTGAAAACCACAATCGTACAATTAACTTAGGCGGTATTTAAAAGCTTGTAAGCCACCGTAATATATTTAGTTACTAGTTCCTGCACAAATTGCTAATACACGAAGCATAAAGTAGAGCTGAATCTCTCTGAATTTACTCTTAGGGTTTCTGCTCTCAGTGTACAGGCCAGTATTACAATATGGCAGAGGCAAGAGACCCCGTCGCGGATTTATTGAATGTTTTTTTCGAAGCAATGGGTACGCAAAAAGAGCAAGAAAAGTTTCAGAGAGACTTGGAGACATGGAAGTTCCTTTACGAATTACCAGCGTCCATACTTAGAAATTTATCAGTCCCTATCGGTTTCCGTATGTATGGAAGCACAGCGGAGAATTTAAGGATATTTTTGCCAGAAACAGTAAGTGACGTAAATTTTATGGTCTTCCCACTATCGGACGAAACAAGGATTACTGAATCGATCATGGAGTACTCTGAGGACCCTGTCTTTGTACGTCTTCGTGGTAAAGACCACCCTATCCTTCAACAGTAGTATAGGGAATGGGGGTTCTAGCGCAGTGACCACACGAGGATTTCCCGTTTAAAGTCACTAACCCGTGTTTGCGTAGCCCTCATTCCCTATGAGACCCCCAGGATTACCCGTGGGGGTAACAGCGCACTCGAAATATGTTAGTTTACGCCAGGATTACCCGTGAGGGCAACAGCGCACTCGAAATATGTTACTTTACGCCAGGATTACCCGTATAGGGAATGGGGGTTCCAGCGCAATCTCAACACGGGGTAAGACCCGCGTCAAAAATCCACCTACGGACGACCCCCACTCCAAGTGTGGTTGAGGGCAACAGCGCACTTAAATATGTTAGTCTATATATGGAGTGCGAAGATTGTAAAGAGTTTGCTTATGATTTCTGTGTAAAGTGCTTGAAACCCAAGTTTGTACCTACTAAGCCAAATAAGTATATTTGTTGTGGTAAAAAAATGCAAATAGAAGACGACACGTCAGCGCAGTGTTACGAATGTGGTAAGAATATTCGTAATGCCGTACCAAATGCTACCAAAGAGCAATATTACGCCAATGGAGGTCGTAAGAAAACGCCATATAAGAGAATAAAATACTTCAGGGACTGGATGAGTCATATCCAAGGTTTACATCCGGTATATTTAAGCGACGAAGTAAAGAAGAAAATCATAGACCATTTAGAAGAGCCAACCCCACAAAGCCTACGGAAAGCGTTGAAAAAATTAAAGCTAGGGAAATATTACAAAGCTATTCCCTATCTTTTGTCTGAAATTACCGGTAAGTCTATTCCTGAGGTTTCTGATATGACAAAAGCCGAGTGGATGTTTTGTCGGCTGAATAAGGATATTCCTTATTATCCTGACGTAATTTACGAAATATTTTACAAAATAGACCCCAGCCACCCCCTATTAGGATGGATTCCGAGAAGATAGTGAATCTTATGGCATAAGATGAGCGAATAGCATAAATCTTATGCCATAAGATGAGCGAATAGCATAAATCTTATGCCATAAGATGAGTAATTAGCATAAATCTTATGGCATAAGATTACGCGTAATTTCCAGACTGACGTTCAATATGTAAATAGAATCCTGTCACGATATTTACTGAGCAAGCTTTCTTTGAAGCTCTTCTTTCGCTTCTTGGTAGATCTTTTTGCGAGATTCCTCGGAAAGATCTTTTACGACTGTTTTTTATTCCTTATGTCCGTCTTTAGTTTCTCGTACTTTTCCTCTTCGGTCAGAATAAGCGAGAATTCTACGTCGTCTATCTTTCTGTCACGCAAAGTCTTTGAGACAAGATCGGTAATTGTATTTACTTTAGCCCTTGACAGAGCTATTGTAGTGTCATGCTTGGATATTTTGCTTGACAACTGTTTCATAATACCCGTAGCAACAGCAGAAATAATACCACAAGCTGCCCCAACGCCGGCCAAAGGAACTCCAACGATTATTCCCGGCCCAGTAAGCGAAGTAGCAACGCCGGAGCCCGTTAACACAACAGATATGGATCCTGAAGTTATCGCAATCTTATGTAGCGTACTCCGGGCTCTAACGTACTTTTTTCTAACTTTTTCATAGTGTTTTGTTTGCCCTTCCAAGTAAGCCAGGATTAAGTTCGCTTTATTCAGACGAAAGTTTTCGGCGTTTAGTTCGTTAGGTGTAGTATAGGGAACATCTGGGTACAACTGAGGTGCTGATGGTATAACATCCATTATATATACTAATGTACGACGCTTTTGGGAATGATATTGAGGAGCAGCCACATCACGACAACCGGGATTACTGGAATTGGAGAGCATTTAGGAAGATGTTTCCACATGCAGACCCTAGTAAGTTCGAAAGGAGACCCGATGGGATTTACTATAACGGCTCTAGGATGTACAGCAACGAGGATTTGAAACCTACGCTGGTCGATCAGATAGACGATCAACTGAAGAATTCTGGTTATATCGAACATAAGCCCGTGCAAGGTTGGTCAAAGGAATTATTGCTGGGTACCAGTACTTATCCGATACCTGCAGTTTCATTTGATAAACACCCAAGCTTGGACCTAACGCTGAACATGCGGATTTCTAACAAGCATTCCTTTTCGTTAAAGGTGCGAGATATCTTCAAAAACGTGCCCATTAATCATACCACCGCTAAGGAATCTCATGAATGGTTGAGAGGCCCTAACATGCGATACTGGCCACAGCAACTGAACTTTGCGGTTTGGTGTGCCACTAGCGGCTGCGGTGTAAGTGCGAACTTGATGAAGAATTTGATATTCATGTTTCATTTTCACTTCACGGTTAGAAGAATACTGCATGAGATGGGAGTTACCGCTTTACCGGGAGATGCTGCGTTCTATCCAAGAGATAATAAATACAACGTTCCTGCTTACGACCGACTTTGTAAGGAGTTTGGTGTTGTAGGGAAGGATTTTAGATGCACTGTCGGTGCTAACAATGGCCTGGGGCACATTTGGGCTTATTGGGGGATTGGTGGGCACGAGCTAAGCAACAGGGAAGTTCATGCATTGAATCTACGGTGGAACACTGGGTATCATAAGGAAACTCACGACAGTAGCACCTTCTTTGAACCAAACGCTAAGACCACTAAGGAAGTTAGAGACGGGCCTCTGTTTAAAGACGAGGGCGGTAAGTATGCAGGGGCTAACCCGCTGATTATTAAGATTACCAACGACGAGCAAACGAAGCAATATCTTAATTTCATACCCCCAGAAGGTAAAGGACTAACCAAAGCCGGCCTTGCCCGTTTGAACCGCAGCATAGAAGCTTACGTGTATTCCATTTTGGGAGCCCAAGTAAATACCCGATCAAGCATAGTGGGGAATACCGGCGCCGCAGAAGAGACGCGAGCCGAAGCCTTGATCTTATTCGAAAGTTCGATCTTGGAGGGCGACATTAGCAAGGGCGTACAGCGTTACCAACTAGCTATACAAAATTCTAAGGCGAGGTTGGACTATGCAGTAGCCCCGGGTTGTTGGTTAATGCCTAGTAATTTATCTATAAATACTGGCTCTGTAGTAGGATACAACAACAAACTTCAACGAGCTACCAAAGACATGAAGTTTGGGGTGAATGACGTGAACTCTGACACTCTTAGGAACATTCCTCACTTCGTAGAGAAGCCTAAGAAGGAGCACGTAGAAAAGCCCGCACCAAAGAACGTAAAGAAGAAGGTCCTGCCTGCGATACCTGAGGAATATGACCATAACTTATTAAAAGCCGGCTTAGCCGCCGCAGGCGTTGGTCTGAGCTATTATATATGGCGATGAACAACCCCTACGTAGCTGGAGTAGATTGTGTCTATACGACTTACACAGGTGAGAAAAAATACACCCAGGCATCTTGGGTTGATGTCACGGGCATGTCCGTGAATTTGAACTACTCAGGAAAGAAATTGATCCTTTGTAGTATTTGCATTGGCACGAGTAGTCACGCCAACGTGGGCTTTAGGTTCCTGGATGAGAATGGCGTACTGCAGCCTATGAGAAATAAGACAAACAACAGGGAGCCCACACACTTCTCCGTAGAACCCAACCCCGGCAGCGCCGAAAACATATCGGTTTGGACTTTCCACATGGTCGCCGATTGCCATGGGAAGGTAAAGCTGCAGATAAGAGTAGACGATACGGGAAAGGTTACGGTAAATAGCATAGAAAATCAAAGGGATACAGCCTATAATCACGCTACCATTAGCACTCTTACGGCAATGAGTCTCTAAATATATGAACCCACACGTAAAGGAAGAAGGCTTTTATTACTATCCGGGAGAGATTTATTACCAAGGGGATGAGTGGCACGATACCGAAATTTGGGTAAAGGTTGGTGGTTTAGGATTGCTTATATGCACCCTTAACATTAACCTACGCAATAGCTGTAATCTTGGGATTAGAATCGTTGACGAAAATAATACCCCACTATTTCCATATAGGAAAAAAGTAAATAACAGGCACTCATCACACTTTACGTATGAGGCTTCAAATAGTAGTGGGGAAAATCAGTCGCCGGTGACTTTTCATATGATAGTTAATTGTCGATACGTGAAGCTTCAACTTCGCCCCAGCGACGCCGCAAGTGATAGGTATAAAGGCTTCGTCGTATTCAATGCCGCGACGTCTAATAGTGCCGTGGTGGATGCTACCTGGAATCATAAGACCATTAGCACCATGACTGCCATACCGCTAGTTCCGCATTATCAAGGCGGCGCGAATACTATCTTTACTTATCCCCAGTCGAGGACGCCTCGGGCGCCCGACGACGATAAGCCACCAGTAACGTACCCAGATAAGATTAACCCTTCATCTTCTTCAGGAGTACCACTCCAATAGCGACGACCAAGATCCAAATGTTATTCCCCACAAACTTTAGCAGTTCTCCTCCGGCCCTAAGTGCCAAGGAAACAACCGAACCCAGCAGCCCAGGAAGACCGGCTGCCATCTTTTTTCCCAAGTCCGTCAGCCCACTGCCTAATTTCTTTACGCCCGCGCCTGTAGCCTTAAGCGTGGATAGGATGACTCCTACTACGGTACTAATAGCAACCGCAAATGCCAGTGGAACGCCATATTTCAAAAGGGCTCTTTTTACCTTTTCCTTGGTGGTAAGCCCCAGCTCCTTTTCCAGCTTTTCCTTTTCCACCCGCAATTCCGCAAGGCGTACCTCTAGATTTTCTATTTCCTTTTGAGCTGCCTCCTTTTCTTCCTCAGGGCGTTCTTGATCTTCGATTACCCCCCGCTGTCGTTCTATTTCATACTCTAAGTCTTTGATGGCTTGATCTTTCTGTTGAATTTGATCTGTTTTTGCATTGATTTCAGACATTAACATTCGCCTTTCTACCAAGGAGTCAGACATTTCAGCCCGCAGATTTTCGCTTTTTACGTCCAACGCCTGTAGGACAGCATTGAGTTCTTCTCGTATTTCTTCCCTTTCACGCAGAGCAATATCCCTTTGTTCTTCCCTTTTCCTTATTTCTTGATCTCTGAATTCAACTACCTTCGCAAACGCGTCAGCCTGCCGCTGTCTTTGCTCCTCATATTCTTCCTCCCTTTCCCGCAGTGCTTCCGTTGGAGAATTTTCCAAGTCCTCCCGTACTACGTCTAATGTGCGCAGGGTCTGGCTCAACTGGTTTTCTAATTCTTTTATTTTTTCATTTTGTTGAGAGGAATTACTTTCTGCGCTGGCAAGTAGTTTGCTTAGCCTTGCATATTCTTCATCTTTTTCTTTTAACTCCTTTTGAAGATCCTCAGCATGTTTTACCGCGTTGGTCCTTTCGGTTAAGTTGTGTAGCCTTTCTAACAGGGTTCTAGTAGCACGCTGAAAGCCTTTTAATCTCAAGACCTCACCCCTAACGTTACCCTCCTCATCAAATAGTTGCTGTGGTCTTGTCCAGCGGTCTTTGTCAGGAAATCTTAGGTCTTGAACGCTTATGAAAACTTTATCCCCCTTTTCTGTGAGCTTTACGTCGTCAGCATCAAAGTTGTCGTAGCGCAGCTCTAGCTCCTGCTTTGCCCACTCTACGGTTTCCCGCGCGGCTGCTTCCGGCTCGCCCATGTTTTGAAGCTCTATGTGCTCACGCGGAAACGTGTACTCGCGTGCTTTGGGATGTCTTAGGGCCTTTGCAATCCTATCCCTTAGGGAATCGTCGACTTGTTGGGTGGGAAGCAGCGGTTCTTCATCACCGTCGTTAATGTCAGCCTGACCTTCCTCAGTGGTGGGATCAAAGTCGGGGTCTGTTCCTTCTACTTCCATTATATATGATAAGCTCAAAGTTAAATCCCAACGTATTACCTAAGCAGGTTGGCGGACTGAAAGCAGAACGCACCTTTCACCGGGTCACCTTTACCCCCAGCAGCGCTAAGCCAGGGGAAACCCTGTACGTAGGCGTGCCCCGCCTAACAGATAACCTAGTCTTAGTACCCGGCACCTTGGCTTTAAGGTTCGACTTAGCGGTGCAGTCAAGCCCCACAGATGAAAGGATTATCGTTAACAACGTGGGTCGCAACATCGTTTCTAAGATGCGCGTAAAGTTCGCCGGGGAATCCTTGCTGGACTTAAATAGGTACGATCTGTATACCACCTATAAGGATCTATGGTTGACAGCCTTTGACCGCGCGCAAAGGATAGAACAAGGAATTGGTAGTGTCATTCTACGTAAGGTACGCACACCTACGAAAACGCAACCTACTGACGGCAGCGGAGAAACCGCAGTGGCAGACGCAAAGCGAATAAAGACCGCCTATGGTAGTAAGTATGTCATACCATTAGACTTTGAAGTGATTACGAATCACGGTGTGTATTACCCAAGACAGTTATCCGAACTGCAGTTTGAAGTAACTTTAGTAGATGCTAATAACATCATTGGTGGGCTAAGCAGTGCACTTACCACGACAACCCCATACTCTATCACTAATCTAGAATTACAGTACGAAACGGTGTACAGCGAAGAGCTGGCCCGTAGCGCTGGCATGGAATATAGCGCCGGAAAGGCATTCTTATACGACCACGTAGTAATGTATAAGACGTTTAGCTTCTTGGATAAGACGGATGAGGTTATCAACCAAAGCATTAACCTCCCCCGAAGAAGTCTCACGGGGTTAATGTTGGTGTTTGCCAAACCCTACGAAGCCGGTAAGCGCGACTCCGAAGCCTTTCATAACCCCAACATTACTAACGTCGGCGTGAATATCAACGGAGTCCCAAACAAGGTCTACTCCCAGGGGATAAAGCCCGCAGACGTGTACAGAGAGGCCATGCGCAAGTTTGGCGACCAAATTAGCCCCGAGGAATTCTTTAAGGATAAGTACGCGCTGTGGATTGACATGCGCACCATTAACGACGAAGACCTACATGGCCAGGGTTTACGTCTAGTAAATACGCAGGATGGTATAACATTGGAGATCAAACGCACCAAGAATGCCTCCGCGGGCGACGGTGATAAAATAAACTGCTACGTCTTCGTCGTCTCTGACGCGCAACTGAGCGTAGAAATGAATCAGCTAAAGAGCGTTGCGTATTAGTGTTAAAATATGTCTTAGATATACGATGCTTCGCGTATTTGAAAACAACGACACCAAACTGCAATGCATAGTGCAAGGCGAAACTTTATACTTCAAAGCAAAGGAGGTGGCTTTGGCGTTGGGCTATGAGCGCCCTAGAGATGCAATTAGAGCACACGTATCTGAGAAATACCAGAAAAAATGGGTTGATCTACAAGGGGCTGCGAATCACCGCTCCTTTACTACGCAACCAAATGCCGTGTTTATATCCGAACCTGGTCTGTATGAACTGATATTTAGCTCCAAACTACCCAAAGCTGTGGAGTTTCGTGATTGGGTCTTTGAGGAAGTCCTACCCGCGCTAAGGAAAGCGGGTAAGTATGCGATGGACAAGCGCTTCGACGGTCCAAACAAGTTAGTATTTAAGATCGAAAATGAAGCCGACCTACACGCGAAGGTAGTCGACTACATACGTAGGTTTTACCCCGATTTCATCATAGCGCCGGGTCTTGGCGAGCTTCAAGATTCAGACAGCAAGCGAATAACCTGCTGGCGAAAAGGCTACCAAGCCGGTCAACCCGACCTTTTAATCCTAAATGCGCATAAGAAATACCGCGGGTTGTGTATTGAGTTGAAAACCCCAAAAGGAAACGGCGTCTTATCCGCGAAGCAATCTAAGAAAATCTCACAGCTTGACGTAAATGGTTACCTAACGATGGTTAGCAACGATTACGACGTTATCTGTCGTGCCTTAATAGGTTACGCGGATGGCATTCGTATTCCCTGTAGGGGCTGTGTAAAGCGGTTTAAGTCCTACGCCACTTTGAAAACGCACCTAAAGATATTCCATAGGTATAATGAAGCTCAGCTTGACTCACTGGCGTGATCTTGTCCACGGTAAAGCATACGAAATAAAAAATTACGTCGTCTTCGAAGACATCGACCGTTTACGGTTAGTCCTCAAAGACTTAGAAGGCAAGGAATATTCCCTTTGGGCGCCGGATTGCGTGCGGTACGTAATTCAGGGCGAGGAATTCACCCACTTACGCAGCTATGGTAAGGTAAATGGCCGATGGAAGTTTGACATTGAAAGAAGAGTTACTCCATCTCCTCTTTGTAGTTAAGCGCGTCTGCTAAAGTCCGCTGCGCTTTAGGATCCGCGGAGCACCAATGCCCCACAAAGGATCCTTCGGAGAATACCCTGTCGCAATGAAGGCAGGTGTATTTTTTCTCCTCACGAATTGCGGGGGTTTCAGGGATTATGCAGTCGGCAGGTAGTTCGCAAGTAATACAGTCCATATATTGAAAGGGCGATCAGGAATCCTCCTAAGAAGGCGGCTGCGTAGGCTAGCATATACCTTTAAAAGGGGTCCTTATATTTATTAATGTTTCTTCTTTTCTTATTGAGTTCTGCATACCTTCTCCAAAAGGGGTCCTTATATTTATTAATGTTTCTTCTTTTCTTCTTAATAAACAATCAAAGAATATTAATAAATATAAGAGTGTGTTTTGAGACTCTTTGCGCAAACCCTACTTTACTTACGGGCTTTCCTTACCTCCATGTTTTGAGCATGCCAATCATCAAAGCGATCCAAGTACTCCTTAAAACCGCGGGGATGATGCTGCGGGCACAAGCACTGCCAGATATGATCATCTCCTTTCCTTAAGCCGCCACACGCGTCACAGGGCGCACTCCAATACTCTGCGTTCTCCCAGCGCGTACCTTCGGCGCGGTCGAACTCCGTAAAGCGTTGGTCTATTTCTTTCTTACGAAGAGTTAACTTCCTTATGGTTTCCGCTGGGCAACATCTCGCAGCGATATCACCATGCTCCTCGCATACGACATCCAAATCATAATTACCACGACATCTATGTTGATGCCACGCGTCGGTTAAGAGCTCCCCGCAGCGCGCACACACATCCTTTAAACACACCCTATTTTCTTGGTGGTATTGCAACATTTGGGGCGTGCTAAAGAGCCGATTGCAATCAGCACAGCGTCTTTCCTTAGACTTCAAACACACCCTTCCTTCCACGTGATATCGCAGCGCCTGTTTACTGCTAAACTGTCGGCTGCAAGTGCCACAGGTGGTGACGTTATCCACCTCTTTAAAACATACCTTCTTTTTTTGGTGATACTGCAAAGCCTGTTTGCTACTGAACTCCCTGTCGCAATCCTTACACTTCATTATATAATAAGAATTTATTAACCCTTATAAGGGATACCGCATGAAGTCCTGCACGCTTTCTTTTGCCCAACCGGCCATCGTCAAAAGCGCACCAAACCTTTCCGCACGCTTCAGACCGCACATTTCATCGTACAATTCCTGCACGCGCTCTTTCAGCCGATCGATCTCCTCCCTTTGCATTTCTATGGTGTCTCTTTTATCTTTTGCGTCGCCGGCAATCCTTCTTACTGCGTCCACTGGGTCCATCGTATATATAATGGATCCGAACCATATTCCCTGCAATGCTCTGATAGTAGGACCCACCGGCTGCGGAAAGACCCAATTCGTCGTGGAGCAGCTATTAGGACCCTTTAGATACCGCTTCGACTATATCGTGCTACTTTGTCCCACCTACGTGAATAACCGCACCTGGACGGGCATAGGAGTGAAAGACGACGACTTCTTTGTAGATATCTTAGATCCTAACGAGTTATCTGGACATCTTAAGTTTTGGCACAAACAATTCCCCAAGAATACGCAGACACTCCTCATACTGGATGACATTGCCTGTGGGGACGACGTAAAAAGACGCACCTCCGAATTAGTGAAGCTTGCCTTTAGTGGTAGGCATGACAATATCAGCGTTTGGTTGCTTTCCCAGCAGCTTACCAGCGTCTCTAAGCCCTTCAGGGAAAACATAGGCTCTCTCGTAGTATTTTATACTCCAAGTAAGTCTGACCTGGAAACCATCTTAAGCGACTACGGCGGTGAGATATCCAAGGAACAGTTACACGAATACATGCGGCACCTAAAAACGCACCAACATTCCAAGATGATCTTCTCTTTGAGGTTTCCGTATTCCATAAAGATCTGCGATCTTTAATATATATGGACATTGAGCAGCTCTTAGATGAAGTCCCCACGCAGTTAGATGAAAGTAACCTTAAGGAACAACTCAACATCCTTGTGTCATCTGGGAAGTGCAAAGAAATGATAGGCAAGGAACTTACCCATGAGCAAGTTAATAAGCTGTCGGAAGAGGAAGTTAAGAAGTTCCATAAGAGGTACGAGGCCGCCCTTGCAAGTAAGACCACGGACGCCGTAGCAGACTCCGCTATCCGACTGGCCACCAAGCTTCTCGGACTTGCGCTGCCCATAGACGACGTGGAGCAACTGCGGAAGGACATAAGCGAGGACTATGTCATCGCTCAAGAACTTAAGATAACCTGCGGCTGGTTGTCCTTGAAGTGCGGTAAGTTAATGGCAGTCGCCTCTGCGGCACTTCACGTAGCTCAGCACGTTGACTTGAAGGAGGTACTGGTGTCTTGGAAGGACTTCAAGAAGGACAGAGAAGTCAAAAAGGTCTTCCAGGCAGCACTTGCTGAGGTACCTGATCAAGTCGCCTCAAGTACTTAGTCAAGTCGTTGTCAAGTCACCTCAAGTACTTAGTCAAGTCGTTGTCAAGTCACCTCAAGTACTTAGTCAAGTCGTTGTCAAGTCACCTCAAGTACTTAGTCAAGTCGTTGTCAAGTCATTGCCAAGTCATTGTCAAGTCGTCATCAAGTAACTTGTCAAGTCCTTCAAGTCCCTTAATATAAGATGAGTGGCACCGAAGAACAACCAGAAAAGGCTCCCGTAGAAGATACCAAGATTACCAAGGCTAAATCTCCGGGCAGAGTTGCCGCGGGGAAGAAGCTCGCGGAGATGAACAGGAAGAACAAAGCAAAGAAGGAGGAAAAGGTGGAGGAAAAAGAAGAGGAATCCTTTATTAATCCGGGATACGTCATTGGCGCGTTAGGAGTTGCTATAGCAGCAGGCAGCCTTTACTTACAATGGCGGGCAACGAAAAAGGTAGAACCACCAACATATCACGCGCCCGTGCACGCACCTGTGGAGCCGGCTGTTAGAAAAAGTAGATCCCTGAAATGGAGTAATAACCTTCTCGCTTTGTAATATAATGTCAACCGCGTTATTGAAAACTGTTTGAAGAAGCAGCTATCATTACTTCCATCGTTGCGGGTATTGGTTTGGGTAGGTAAGAAAGTGCTCAAAGAAGACTTTACTGAAGACCCAAGCAAGAGCTTCGCTAATTTTGCTAAAATGACCGCTGCCGTAGGCGGGGCTATCATGGTAAAGGATTACCTACGGAAGGAAAAGTACCTACCTACGGTGTGATTTTCTAATATATAATGGCTAGCGTGGTCGTAGGCGGAGTTATTGCAGCTTTAGCATTCACTGGAGCTAATTATGGTGGTCAGTATTTGGATAGATTAGTCAGAGGCGACAAAAGCGGAGATTTAGCCGCCGAAAGGAAGAGGCATGATTTAGCGCTGGAGAAATATCAAAGGGACGTGGCAGCTTGGAATGAAAAAAGACAAGCTTACAGGGATTGGTTGGACAAGAATTACCAAGACAAAATGCAGGCGGATAAGAACTTTGAAAATACAGACTACGCCTTTAAACTTTATGCGCAGGCGCATCCCGACTTTAGAATGAGAAAGCCTCAGTTTAAGAATTACTATCAGCCTTCTAAGAAACAAAAAAATAGTGAGCTGGTCTTTGTAGGAGTCGCAGGGCTGGCAGGAGGCGTAGCTTTGGCGTATCTGCTCTAACGAAGGGACTGTGTTTCCTGAAATATATGATCGTCTTTTTGGAAAGCGACAAGAATAACTTTACCACTTATCTGAATCCCCCATCAAAGCCCATAAGGTTAGGCTCATAAGTTGCTCTTTGTACAATTCTTGGTATAACCTGATTAGGGGCATAGTCACTGAGCATACAGGAGGATCTAACTATCAAGCCGTATTGCTGCCCGATGGACATTACACACCAATCACACTGGCCAAGGAATTAGCAAAACACGGTTATACGCTCACCACGGGATTGCCGCACGAAATGACCCTCAAACATAATATGTCAAACTATTCAATGACTTTTGGAAAGTTTGACCCATTGGGATCTTTATTATGTGCCTCAGGCAAGACGATTACCAACACAGCCATACCTGTGAAATGGAAAGTCGCATCCTCTTACGAAGTCTATTGCGACTTGGTCCATAGTTACAACAATGGAGAAAAGTCTTCTCTTATGTCCAAGTTTCTGCCCAAAGGTAATCCATTTGACCCAGTAGAATACACTCCATTTCTTTGAGCTATGACTTGTCTAATTTGGTAGAGAGCATAAACATCACCATCAAAGTGGACGGAAAGACGGTGGATTTTAACGGACGCAAGATCAATCTTGTTTTGGAATTCATATAATGGGCCGCGTAGAGGACAAACTTAAAAGGATTTACTATGGGCCTGAAGGCTATTGGAAAGGAGCGTCGGCCATCAAGAAACTCGCGACCGCGGCCAGGGTATCAGAAGAAACGGCTAAGAACTGGTTGAAAAAACAAACCCTCTGGCAGGTTTATCTTCCCGTGCCTAAGTACATTCCCAGGCCCAGCTTCACCGTAAATACCCCCAATGAAGTTCATCAGGCAGATTTGCTTTTCTTACCGCACGACAAGGTGAGAAAGAAGACCTATAGATACGCTTTGACCGTAGTCGATATCGCAAGCAGATACAAGGACGCCGAACCCATAACCAGCAAGGCTTCTGGGGAAGTCGCAGAAGCCCTAGGTAGGATTTATAAGCGCGTCTTGAAATGGCCTAAGCTCTGCAAGTGGATGCGGGGACGGAGTTCATGGGCGTGGTTACTAAGACCTTGAAAGACCATGACACTAAGATTAGGAGAGCCGAAGCTGAGTACCACAGGGGTCAGAGCATTGTCGAAAGATTCAATAAGACCCTGGCTGAGCGTCTCTTTGGGTACCAGTATTGGAAAGAGCTGGAAGATCCCTCCAACGCAACAGGGAATGGACCCAGAGGCTCCCCCAGGTCATCGCGGCTTTGAACAACGAGGCGGCCAGGGTAACGGGAATGAAACCCAAGGATGCCATAAAAAAGAAACACGTGGAACACAAGTCCTTCGTCAGAAGTTCGAGGGCGGTCTTCCCCCATGAAAAAAAAATTAGGTAATGTCACAGTCCGATATCTCTACGGACCGGGTGAATTAGAAGGAGGAATT